>SJYC01050659.1:0-24315 GCA_006408675.1 Madoqua kirkii | reverse complement strand
AGTGTCTGGACATCATCTGGGTGAGACGACAGGAAATGTGCCTCAGCATCACTTTGGGCATGCAACTCCTGAATGTCCCCAGAGGCGTGTCTGTGTCTTCAGACGGGTGGGAGGCATGCTGGGCGTGGAGCAGGGGGACGCACAGGAAGGCGGGGGCAGCTGGGGAGCCCAGCTGGGGGCTGGGGTGCTTGCCGGGCCGCCTCCGTTCTGCTTGCTGGGGTCCCCAGGGCTGAGATTGGAGTATGCCCAGCCAGGTGTGCTGCCCTGCAGGGATCTGGGTTGCCTGCATCTGTCTTTCCCACTCTGACCGGTTGTCCCGGCAGTGTGTTGATGCTGGCAGTGGGGGCCGGGGGAGTGGCTGAGCTTCTCTGGGGGCAGATGAGCCTGGGCGGGTGGGGTTGGCGCAGCAAGGGCAGCCACGGACCTGCTTCTCCTCATGGGCACACTTGGCTTTGGGAGTGAGGATGGAGGTGGTGGGTTGTTTGGCGGAGTGGTCAGGAGGCATCAGGTCATGTGGGTGGTGAGCTGAGGGAAGTGGAAGCAGCAGGGTGGAGGGGCTTCATTCAGGGCAGGGGAGGTGCCAGAGAAATGAGGCTGCTTCAGAAGGTTCAGGGGGATGGGGCGCGGCTGCTCCCTGTGTCCTGGGAGGACGTGATGGTGGGGGATTGCACCCCTTGTTTCCCATGCAGCTCTGGGCACCTTCTTTCCTCAACCTGACGTCTCCCTTTTTGGGACCACGAGGGTCTGTGGCCCAGTGCCCGGGAACTTGTGGCCTCAGCACCGTGCGTGCCTTCTGGTCCCCTTCCCAGAATGAGAGCTTTTCATGGCCCGTGTCAGTTATGTTGTGAAGTAAGCTGTGTGTGTATGTCCACGCCCCAGTGCATGCAGGCTTGTGTAGTCTGGTGATTTCCTTAATCAACACTTGTATTCATGTCATCGGACATTTTGTTCTGTTTTAAGCAGGCAGCTTAAACTGAAGGTTCCCAAGCGGTTCGTGAGTTAGTGACTGTTGTCACCTCTGGTTTCACCCTGGCTCTGCCACCTCCTTGGGCTGACCCTGGGCTGGGAGGGGAGCCTGGGGGCCTTATGTCTCTCCCTCCTCCTCCTGGGGCCCTAGCAGCCGTGGAATTACTGATGTGCTGACCATCCAGACTGTTTCTTCTTCTTCTCTCCCTGCCTCCCTGTTTCTCTCTCTCTTTTTGATGACATGGGGGGAATAATAGCTGAAATAATTAAAAATGCTTGTCTTCTGATTCTGTTCTTTGGCAGAATTTTGCAAAATCTTAGATTTCCAAACGTCTGTTAGGGAGACTAGATGAGCTCTGTAGCTTGCTTCTGATTTTTAGGAGTTAGTGTTAAGGAAGATTATGATGTCCCTACCTGCGTCCCTTAATGGATGTTGGATGTAGAATGTGTGCTTTATTCCTTGAGGCTGATTTTTGTTTACCCCACTCACCTTTTCCCGCCCCTCTTTTGAGAGTGCCCACATCATGTTTTTAGATAGATACTCTGCTCAGTTTATCCGTGTTTTGATTATTTTCTATCTCCTATCTAGAGTAGCTGATGGCTTTTTAAAATGTGACTAGGCCTATCTCTTTTTATTAAAAGACGTTTGCTCCTTGGAACAAAAGCTATGACCAACTTAGCGTATTAAAAAGCAGAGACATCACTTTGCTAACAAAGGTCCATCTAGTCAAAGCTATAGTTTTTCCAGTAGTCATGTATGGATGTGAGAGTTGGACTATAAAGAAAGCTGAGTGCAGAAGAATTGATGCTTTTGAACTGTGGTGTTGGAGAGGACTCATGAAAGTCCCTTGGACTGCAAGGAGATCAAAGCAGTTGATCCTAAAGGAGATCAGTCCTGAATATTCATTGGAAGGACTGATGTTGAAACTCTAATACTTTGGCCACCTGATGCAAAGGACTGACTCACTGAAAACACCCTGACCCTTAGAAAGATTGAAGGCAGGAGGAGAAGGGGACGACAGAGGATGAGATGGTTGGTTGGCATCACTGACTTGATGGATGGTGAGCGAGCTCTGGGAGTTTGAGCAAGCTCTGGGAGTTGGTGATGGACAGGGAAGCCTGGCATGCTGTAGTCCACGGGGTCAGACATGACTGAGTGACTTGACTGACTGACTGGGAATCATCTCCGACTAAATAAGTGCATTTATGTAGCTGATAACTTTCTGATGAATTTTGAAAATGAAGCAACAGTGAAGAGCTTTGCTCTGCTTCAACTTTTAGTAAGTTTGGGTTTTTTTTTTTTTTGCTTTTTTTTTGGTTGTTTTTTTAATGGAGCTTCTATTTTTAGTTAAAATATTCACTTCCTGTCTTTGTAGGGTAAGAAAGGACATTGAGTGGACATTTTAGGAAGATGGTCATCTACTGCATTGTAAACTGTCTTTTGGAAAGGACATTTCAGAGACTTGTTGGTAACTTAGTCCGGAGCCTCACAGGAATCGGAGCCAGGGAGTTCTAGTTCTGTTTTGTTGTTGTATCACATCCAGCTCCAAGTCCTTGCAGGTTCATCACATTCCTCTCGTCCTGTCCCTCATGGGAAAGCAGCGCTCCTTTGTACCCTCCCGGCCGCCTCCCGGGCCATCCCTTATCTGGCCTAAACACTGCACTTCCTTTATGTGTTCCCGGAGGACCCATTTCCTGACAGTTTAGTCATTTTAGTTGCTCTCCTTTGGAAGCCTGCCAGCTTCTCCCCTTGCCTGGGTTCCTGTCCAGGGGTGCCCTGAGCCTGCTCACGCACGGAGTTCTGGGAAGAAGAGAGCCTTGCCCTGGGGAAGGGGCATCACGTGACCCTCTTGAGTGCGATGCTCCTTCTGTCTCTTTAAAAATAACTCTCTGTGTGGCTGACTGATGCATAGACGCTCAGATTTCCTCTTCTTTTAAGTTTGGTTGTCTCCCGTGTCTTCGTGTCTTACGTGAGCCCTTGGCTTTTGCTTCCTAATTGAACCACCTCCTGTCTCTGTCATCCTCACAGTGGTCAGTAGCTCTCCATGGAAAATTGCTGCTTCTGTAATAGTAATTGCTTCTGTAATAGTGATAGTAATTGTGTGGACCCTTGATCTTAAAAACATACTTAATTTGTCATTATATTTATTTAGAGTATTGTATTTATTATATTGAACCAGAAGCCTTGAAAGTTCAAATCTTTACTAATACCTCCATTGGGTACTTTTTGTTGTTCAGTCGCTGGGTTGTGTCCAGCTCTTTTTGACCCCATGGACTGCAGCGTTCCAGGCTTCCCTGTCCTTCACCATCTCCCAGGGTTTGCTCAGACTCATGTCCATTGAGTTGGTGATGCCACCCAACCATCTCATCCTCTGTTGTCCCCTTCTCCTACCCTCAGTCTTTCTCAGCAGCAGAGACTTTTCTCTTCGCATCAAGTGGCCAAAGTATTGGAGCTTCAGCATCAGTCCTTCTAATGAATATTCAGGGTTGATTTGGTATTTGACTGTTGTTTTTTTTTAATTTAATTTTTAAATATAAATTTATTTTACTTGGAGGTTAATTTCTTTACAATATTGTGTTGGGGTGTTTCAGTGTTGTCTCCTGTACCAAGTTATATGTTACTTGGGAGCAGGAGGCCTGTGTTCTTTGTTGCTTTTCTGACTTCTACAGCTGAGAAGGTAGTGGGTGTTTTGCTTCAGGGACTACATCTTGATGGGCTTGAAAGTTCATATCCCAGAATCCCATGTCCACTTGGACCCTTTTATCTTCTTCCCACACGTGTACTTTTGACACCTGTAACCGTATTTGTTCTCTACGGTCTGAGTCAGCTACGAAGGTATTACCAGAGGCTATGGAAACTTGACTGGCATCAGACCCTCTCTGGGGGTGGCCCTCAAAACATTTGTGTGACCCCCACCACAGTGGTCTGGTAGTCATGTTTTCCTAGTTTATTAGAAAGAATGTTCTGATTGAACCAGAAGCCTTGTTAAAGTGTGTGATCTGTTATTTCCTGTCATCCCACGCAGATTGTCACTCTGACACAAGGAAAATTAAAATGGGTCTAATAGGAGCTAGCTCCCAAGGATGACATTGGTGTTTACTGAATACTTGCTTAATTTTGAAAAATTTTACTGAAGTGTAGTTGATTTTTTTAGCTCAGTTGCTAAAGAATCCACCAGCAATGCAGGAGACCCTGATTCAATTCCTGGGTCTGGAAGATCCTCTGGGGAAGGGATAGGCTACCCACTCCAGTATCCTTGGGCTTCCTTTGTGGCTCAGCTGGTAAAGAATCCACCTGCAATGTGGGAGACCTGGGCTCGATCCCTGGGTTGGGAAGATGCCCTGGAGAAGGGAAAGGCTACCCACTCCAGTATTCTGGCCTGGAGAATTCCATGGACTGTATAGTTCATGGGGTCCCAAAGAGTCAGACCTGGCTGAGCGGCTTTCGTCTCACATCACGTAGTTGATTTACCGTATTGTGTTAATGTCTGCTGTACAGTGAGGGATTCGGTTATATGTATTCATTCTTTTCCATTGTGGTTTGTCATAGGATATTGAATACAGCTGCCTGTATTGTGCAGTAGGACTTGTTGTCTATCCATCCTATGTATACAGGCTTGCATCTCCTGATCCCAAACTCCCAGTCTGTCCCTCCCCAGCCCCTCTCCCCCTTGGCACCCAGAAATCTATTCTGTGTGTCTGTGAGTCTGTTTCTCTTTTGTGGATAAATACATTTGTGTTGTATTTAAGGTTCCACTGATAAATGTTGTCACGTGGTATTTTTCTTTCTGTTTCTGAGTTATAATACTTTGCTGAGTATGCCAGTCTCCGGGTCCATTCATGTTGCTGCAGATGGCATTGTTTCATTCTTTTTATGAACGAGTAGTATTCCATTGTATATATACACACCACATCTTCTTTATCCTTTCCTCTGTTGATTGATATTTATGTTTTTTCCATGTCTTGGCTATTGTAAATAGTGCTGCTTTGAACAAAGTGGTACATGTATCTTTTCGAATTAGTTTTTTTTTTTCTGGATATGTGCCCATGAGTAGGATTGTTGGATCATGTGGCCACGCTATTTTTGCTTTTTGAAGAACCTTCATACTGTTCTCCATAGTGACTGTATCAATTTACATTCTCACCTACAGTCTAGGAGGGTTCCATTTTCTCCACACCCTCTCCAGCATTCACTGTTTGTAGACTTTTTAAGGATGGCCATTCTTACTGGTGTGAGGTGATATTTCATTGTAGTTCTAACCTGCGTTTCTCTAATAATTAGCAATGTTGAGCGTATTTTCATGTCCCTGTTGGCCATGTGTCTTCTTGGAAGGAATATCTGTTTAGTTCTTCTGCCCACTTTTTGATTGTTTTTTGTTGTTGTTCTTTTGTTTTGTTATTTATTGAATTGTATAAGCTGTTTGTATATTTTGAAAATTAAGCCCTTGTTGGTTGCATCATTTGCAAATATTTTCTCCTAGCCCATAGACTGTCTTTATTTAGTTGATGGTTTCCTTTGCTGTATAAAAGCTTGTACATTTGATTACATTCCATTTGTTTATTTTTGCTTTTATTTCTGTTGCCTTGGGAGACTGACCTAAGAAAACATTGGTATGATTTATGTCAGGAAACGTTTAGTCTGTGTTCTCTTCTAAGAGTTCTGTGGTGTCTTGTCTCATATTTAAGTCTGTAAGCCATTTTGAGCTTATTTTGTGTGTGGTGTGGGGATGTGTTGATTTCATCAGTTGACATGTGGCTGACAGCGTGGGCTGAAGTGCTGAACCCCTTCTGGTTGCTCTGCCTGCACCTCTGCTTTAGGGGTGAAAGTGTTACCTGTAATAAGGCTTGATGTTGGTGTAGATGGTGGAGATACTGAGTAGTCCCTGAAGTTGGCAAGAAGCGCAGGTGATGATGTGGTTAGCAGTGAATGGCACCTCCACACCCTAGATCCTGCAAGAGGCAACACACAGGGTCAGAATTAAATTAAAATTCCTAATCATGAAGCAGAAAGGGGGCAGTTAGAAGGAAAAATGAACTCCAAGGGACTCTGCGGTTCTCGAATCCTGACCAGCTATGGTGAGAACATGATCCTGGTTTCTCGGGTGAAGACACCTGGAAGACTGGTGCCCTGTGGTTGTTAGTGTGTCAGGTATTTAACTGTAATGCGTGGAAATACTTGAGTCATCATGACCTCTGTCAGGAGGCTGAGCTGTGGGATCACAGATAAGTAGCACTAGCTCGACCCAGTGTTTCTTGACAGATGAGGATGTGGTGTGTCCTGAGGAACAGCACATCAGCGAGGCCTGGGGGCCCGAGGACTGCCTCACCGGCAAGGCCTGGGGGGCTGAGGACTGCCTTATGCTGGGTTTCTGGGCATTCTGTAAGTGTAGGTCTCTTTCAAAGGAGTGGGATGCTTCGTGAATATTTATTATGCAAATTCGCATGTGTTGCTAGGTTTATTTAAGTTTCTCTTTGTGATCCCACTTTCTTTACTTCTGGACTGAGAGGCAAGTTTGTTTTTCCTGTTAAACTGATATATAAATTCCTCAAGCCCTGCTAGGGACTTTGTTCTCCTTCTAGTAGCGACATCAGGTCAAGGTCTGGGTAGGGAGTCCAGGCATTAACTGCAGGCTGGCGTCTGATGTCTGTGCAGCTGCAGCCCTGCTGCCATCCACCACCCCCTCTGTGACCGTGGCGGGGGGGGGGGGGTGTTGGCCAGGGTGGGATTTATTCAGCATACCTTAAAACATCTGCCTCCAATGCGGGAGACTCAGGTTTGATCCCTGGTTCCGGAAGATCCCCTGGAGAAGGAAATGGCAATCCACTCCAGTATTCTTGCCTGGAGAATCCCATGGATAGAGAAGCCTAGTAGGTTACAGTCCACGGAGTCGCAAAGAGTCGGACATGACTGAGCGAATTCACCTCACCTATGTTCAGGTGGCTCAGAGATCAAAAATCCACCTGCAGTGCAGGAGACTCAGGAGGCCTGGGTTTGATCCCTGGGTTGAGATGATCCCCTGGAGGAGGGCATGGCAACCCACTCCAGGTTGCCCTGAAGAATCCCATGGACAGAGGAGCCTGGTGGGTTACAGTCCGTAGGGTCGCAAAGAGTTGGACTTGACTGAAGCGACTGAGCACGCATATTCAGTGATAAATATTGAAATTTAGAAGGTATGAAAACAGGTTGTGTTTTGCTCCTTCAGTACACAATTTTTTTTCCTCTGTGACTGGGTTGAAAGATCACCATTTCTTGGAAGTTACCAGACACACTGGTAACTTAAACCAAAGAATAGAATGGGTAAGTTAAAGATAGAGCAAGGCCAAGATTGATTTTAAATTTGATACCTCATATCAATTTTCTTAGTCAGTTGTGTGTAATCTGACAAGTGTGCAGAGTTGCCAGTAATTGTAGCAGTCATGTCCTGGATAAGCCATCCACCAGGCTGGGGAGGAATTAGATCACAACTGTCTATTGGCAGCTTTAGAATGAAAATAGTAGCAGTTTTAATGACAGCAAATCCATTGTAAATGGTGCAGAATGATATTCAGAGCTGATCCTATGGGATTCAGGAAGGTAAATTCTTGACTACCTGACCTTGGGGAAACATTTGTAGCAAGATGTTTTGTGATCTTGAAAGAGTGAAGTCACATTTTAGTAACTTTGTGTTCTGTGCTTTGTGTCCAGGCAAGCTGTGGAACAATGTCCTCAGTGCTGTTTTGCATTGATATCACCATCTGAAAAGCAACACAGTGGTGCACTTCATAAGCTGGAAAACTCAACACGCCCTAAAATGTGAAAATGCAGTGTTGCTTTTTATATACTAAGTAACAGTCTCAAGCATCAGCTTACTTGCCTTCCTGTTACATTTCACACTGACCGGACACTAGAGTCCTAACCCTGTAGACCTATAATCTTTCGATTACCGCTTCCAATTGATAAGTACACTTATTTGGCACAAACACACATAAATAAATGTTACCTGAACAATACATAGTTTTGATGAGTGAATAAGCTGGGCTTTTCTTTAAGGCTTGACCAAAGAAGGATAGCACCTACAGTAGCACAGAGTTCTGTTTAATAAAAACAAAAGTTAAAGATGGGAACTGTTTCACATGAACTGTGTGGCACTAAGTCATTCAAGAGCAAGGCAGCAGTTTTCTGGACAGGTTGTGCTTTCCTTGCAGAGGAAGGAAGCCACCTTTGTTCCGTGGCCCTGCGGCATACACACCTTTCCTTTTCTCGCAGGGTGGCCGCGGGTCCTCCCTGCACCTCTGAGCTCCCACAGACCTCGGAGCTGGGCTTACGTGTACCTGTCCATGAGAAGCTTCTAAAGGACAAAAGCCAACCCCAGGGGCTTTGTGAGCTGTGATTGGACAATGAGAGACAGTGTGCTTCTGTTTCTCAGATAGCCTGTTGAAGAATAAAGGCGCTATTCACTCCTGTGTGACTTTCATGTAGTTACAATGAAGGAGGGAAGGATGGTCGGCCTTGTTTTGTGCTTGATCTTAAGGCTGCTCAAGTGAGATCTTTGGAAACAATCATTTTCAGTTATTCAGACTGATGAAGTCACCAAGGGATGTGTGCTGCTATGTCTTCTTACGTCTCGTTCCTTTAGAAGAGGTGAATTTAAGACGTAGGTCCCCACCCTTTACAGGTGCAAGGTGAAAGCATTTAGAGTTAGGTGAAACTCTTAACTGTTGAAACTGTCTCCTAACTAGTCCCCTAACTCGCCTTCTTGCCCCTGGCATGTCTCTCAGGCTCCCTGGCATGACATGACACCTCTTGTTGAAAGGTACACAAGCAGAGTGCCTGAGCCCTGCCCTCTCCTCCACCTTATCTTTGATGCCTGCGTTGTTGGCTCCAGTCACACAAGTCTTCTTGTCATTCATTAAATCACCGAAGCCTGGGGCCTTGGCACCTGCTCTTTGCCTGCCTGGTAGGAAGGGCTGCTTTTACACACATCTCAACATGGCTCACTCCCCTGCTCCAGCTTGCTTTCTTCCTCAGAAGGTCTTCTCTCACCACCGTATCCAAAAAAGTGCTTCGTCTCCTCCTGTCACTGCCCTGGCCTCGCCCTGCTCATTCTTCTTCTTGGTACTTTGTTCTTGTTCAGTTGCTCAGTCATGTCTGACTCTCTGTGACCTCATGGACTGCAGCCCAACAGGCTTCCCTGTCCTTCACCATCTCCCAGAGTTTGCTCAAACTCATGCCCATTGAATCAGTTATGCCATCCAACCATCTCATCCTCTCTTGACCCTTCTGCCTTCAGTCTTTCCCAGCTTCAGGGTCTTTTCCAATGAGTTGACCCTTCACATCAGGTGGCCAAAGTATTGGAGTTTCAGCTTCAGCATCAGTCCTTCCAGTGAATATTCAGGTTTGGTTTCCTTTAGGATCAATTGATTTGACCTCTCAAGAGTCTTCTTCAACACCACAGTTCAAAAGCATCAGTTTTTCGGCATTAAGGCTTCTTTAATGCCCATGGAAAAGAAATGCAAAAAAGCAAAATGGCTATCTGAGGAGGCCTTACAAATAGCTGTGAAAAGAAGAGAAGCGAAAAGCAAAGGAGAAAAGGAAAGATACAGGCATCTGAATGCAGAGTTCTAAAGAATAGCAAGACGAGATAAGAAAGCCTTCTTCAGTGATCAATGCAAAGAAATAGAAGAAAACAACAGAATGAGAAAGACTAGAGATCTCTTCAAGAAAATCAGAGATACCAAGGGAACGTTTCATGCAAAGATGGGCTCGATAAAGGACAGAAATGGTCAGGACCTAACAGAAGCAGAAGATATTAAAAACAGGTGGCAAGAATACACAGAAGAATTTCTTGATGAAAGTAACAGTGGAGAGTGAAAAAGTTGGCTTAAAGCTCAACATTCAGAAAATGAAGATCATGGCATCTGGTCCCATCACTTCATGGGAAATAGATGGGGAAACAGTCTCAGACTTTATTTTCTTGAGCTCCAAAATCACTGCAGATAGTGATTGCAGCCATGAAATTAAGACGCTTACTCCTTGGAAGAAAAGTTATGCCCAACCTAGATAGCATATTGAAAAGCAGAGATATTACTTTGCCAATAAAGGTCCATCTAGTCAAGGCTATGATTTTTCCAGTGGTCATGTATGGATGTGAGAGTTGGACTGTGAAGAAACCTGAGCACCGAAGAATCGATGCTTTTGAACTGTGGTGTTGGAGAAGACTCTTGAGAGTCCCGTGGACTGCAAGGAGATCCAACCAGTCCATTCTGAAGGAGATCAGCCCTGGGATTTCTTCGGAGGGAGTAATGGTGAAGTCGAAACTCCAGTACTTTGGCCACCTCATGCGAAGAGTTGACTCATTGGAAAAGACTCTGATGCTGGGAGGGATTGAGGGCAGGAGGAGAAGGGGACAACAGAGGATGAGATGGCTGGATGGCATCATGGACTCGATGCACGTGAGTCTGAGTGAACTCTGGGAGTTGGTGATGGACAGGGAGACCTGGCGTGCTGCGATTCATGGGGTTGCAAAGAGTCAGACATGACTGAGCAACTGAACTGAAGGTCCAACTCTCATATCTTTACATGATTACTGGAAAAACCATAGCTTTGACTATCTTGACCTTTGTTGGCAAGATGATGCATTTTAATCCACTTTCTAGGTCTGTCATAGCTTTTCTTCCAAGAAGAAAAACTTTAAGCTTCTTTTAATTTCTTGGTTGTAGTCTATGTCCTTAGTGATTTTGGAGCCCAAGAAAATAGTCTGTCTCTGTTTCCATTGTTTCCCCATCTGTTTGCCATGATCTTAGTTTCTGAATGTTGTATTTTAAGCCATCTATTTCACTTTCCTCTTTCACCTTCATCAAGAGGTTCTTTAGTTCCTGTTTGCTTTCTGCTATTAGGGTGGTGTCATCTGCATATCAGGGACTCCTGACTTGTTCTTTGCTGTAAATAGATCGTAAGCTCTTTGAAGGCCAGGACTTAACACTTTTTTCCTGTCTGTCATCCCAGCAGCTGGAGCAGACCCTCAGTAAAGAATTTGTTACTTGAACAAATCAGTGAATGAGTTTTACTTGGGCTCCAGAACTCTGCACACCTCATGCTGAAAAAATGTGGCAAATGGGAAAATGATTGTGAATCATTCAGATGTTTAAGTTGGAACAGATAACTTTTGTAGATGAGCACATTCAAGTGTCATATTTGCTTGTTTGGCCATTCATTTGGTATTATTTTGTTTTATGGGGATAAATGTAGAACAGTTTAAAAAATTATCTTGCTGCGAGCCCTTTTGTTCAAACCAGGAGATGAGCGCGTGACTTGGGGCTGTAGCGGCACCTCTGTTTTTAACTTTCAGAAATGATACACGCCCTTTATGACTGATGGAGCGCTTTGTCAGGCCTCCTTCTGTTGAGGCTACCAGGATAAAGAGACCATGGAGAGGAACATGGTGCTTTTCATATGTTTCTGAAAATACCATGCTTCACGCACTGCTGGAGGAGGAGGGATGTTGCTTTGTGTGCCCACGGCTGCTGGAGGAGGGGGTGGATATGCCATGTCATCACGGCTGTGTCGTGACTCCCGCCGAATACTCCTGCTGAGGTTTGCGGGGGATGCAAATCAACCCTAAGATCCTGTGCTTTTAGCCTAGCCGAAGGATGGGTTGGTTCTTGTTGGTTCGTGTCAGAAGCAGGTTTCCTTTTCCAAGGCTGGTTGCAGCTGTGTTCCTTACACGCTGGACTCTCCGGAGCATCCCCTGGGGCCCTTGTTTGTCACCAGGGACCAAACCACACCCCACATGCTCCTCTGGGGGCTGGCCACTGGCGTGCGTCTGGCAGAGGGTCTTGTGTTTCTCACTCCCAGAAAATTCTGTGCTTCCCTCTCATTGGCACTCGGTCTGTTTCCACGCACATTTAGAGGCTGTCCCTTCTGCTGCTGCTGGAGAGTCATCAGCAACGGCTCTGAGTGCTTCTCTGAGGTCACTGTGCGGGTCATGCTGGAGGGACCCTTGGTCCCCTCTGGGGTGTCACAGCCCCCGCCTTGCTCTGGTGACACTGTGTGACTGGCTCCGTCTCCCCATTCCGCTTCCGCTCTCAGCTCAGGGGTTTGCGGTGCTGGAGGAGGGGTGTGCCACCTCCTCAGACGCCAGTCCCCTGGTCAGCAGCTCCTCCGTAGTCTCAAAACAGTGAGCCTGGTCTCTGTGCCCCCGTTTGTCGTGGGGCCTCTTCCACCCCTGTGGGTCGCAGCTATCCTCAGGAACTTGGACCCCAGCACAGACAGGGGAGCTGGGTCCACCTTCCCTCTTCAGGCCTGCCCTGTGAGACTGGTCACTGTCCCCAGCTGGGCTCACCTCTGGCACTGCTCTGGACACTGCCCACCCTCCATTCGCTCCTTCTGTTGACGTTGATTCAGGAGGAAATCCGCCAGCGAGCCCCCCCACGTCTCCTAGCCTCCTCTCGGCTGCAGGCCATCAAGCGTGGCTTTCTCTTTTCCATCTTCTCACTTCCTGTTTCCTCTTCCTGCCCCTCCCGGCTGGAGTCTGAGTCTAGTATACGACCTTTGTCCTCAGACATTACCTTTTCCCATTTTCCCCAATCACCCCATTGTGCTTTACTCTGTTAAAGAGATGTTAATGTCCTTTTTTCTTTTAAAATGTAAAAAAAACAAACAAACCAGTTTTTAAAGGTTGCTTTCACTTTGTAGTAATCACAGGGTATTGACTAAATTCCCCTTGTAGTACAATACATTCTTGAACCTGTCTTAGCCTTTCCCCATCCTTACTGGTGGGCTTTCCAGGCAGCTCAGTGATAAAGAAGCCGCCTGCCAATGCAGGAGACACGGGATTGATCTCAGAGTTGGGAAGATCCCCTGGAGGAGGAAATGACAACCCACTCCAGTACTCTTGCCTGGGAAATCCCATGGACAGAGGAGCCTGGAGGGCTACAGCCCATGAGATAACAGAAGAGTCAGACACAATTGAGTGACTGAAACAACAGCAGCATCATCACTGGTAACCACAAGTTTGTTCCCTAAATCTGTCAATCCGCTTCTTTTTTGTTATAGTCACTACTTTGTTCTATTTTCCTTAGTTCTTTTTTAACGTTAACCGTGTTTGATTTGGGATAGTACAACCAGTGGAGCATAAAGCATGTGGCAAGAAATGGCTTGCTCGATACTTTCTCTAATTTTTCTGTGAAATGGAACTTTGTCTTCTCCCACCTTCCTTTCTGGATGGAGAACCATGAGATTTTTCACATTTTTCACCAGCAGTCTTGCAAGATGGTCATATTTCCCAGGGAATTATTTTATAGATGAAAACACTTCAGTTGACTTGTAGTTTCGGAGTAAAGTAATTGCTGGTTAAGTGACTTGCATTAGTGGATCAGGCCCAGTTTATATACATCTGTGCCTCTCTGAAAATGAAAGTTGAAAAATTGAATTTGTTCCTGGGTAATTTGATTTGTAGGAAGTGGGAAACAAAGGATTCCAAACAGGGCTTTTAAAATCAGTTCTAATTAATTGTGTGTGCAGAGGCATCAGCAGAGATGGGGAGGCAATTAGTTTTAAAATACAGTGCGTGCCTCAACAGACCCTCACCCCTGTGGGCCTATCTTTCTCTGATTTCTCTTTTAGGCAATCAGGGGATTTTTTGGCATTAAGTGTGACCTGGTCAGAGTCTGTGGAGCAGAAGAATGACGGGCTGCAGAGAAGGGCTCGTGCCCTCCTGCTCTGTGATCACAAGTGCCCAGCACACCCAGGTGGGATGGTTGCGATGTGCTGGGGACCATTTTTGTTTTCTAACTACTCACCTCCATCCCACATCTCCCAACCCACCCCCCACCCCCCTGCCAAATCTTATTTTTGAAAAGCTAAGCTCTCTCTGAAATATTTTTCTCATGCTCCAGTTTGGAGTAAACTAGAAGTGAGTCTGGATCTTCCCTGGTAGCTCAATTGGTAAAGAGTCTGCCTGCAGTGCAGAAGACCCGGGTTCCATCCCTGGGTTGGGAAGAGCTCCTGGAGAAGGAAATGGCAACCCACTCCAGCATTCTTGCCTGGGAAATCCCATGGACAGAGGAGCCTGGAGGGCTTCAGTCCATGGGGTCGCAAAGGGTCAGACATGACTGAGTGACTAAACCACCCAGAAATGAGTCCTGTTCTGCACATTATGAACTGATTTGAGTTTCAGAGCAAAACTTGAGGAAGTAGGCCTTTGCCTGACAACTTACTCTTAGTTGAAAGACTCAGTTGCTGGCCAGGGGGAGAGGTTGGGCCCACCTGGACTTCTGAAGGCCTTTTATGCCCACCAGGTCTTCAACTGCTGCCATTGCAGTAGGTCTGACACCCCTGACAAAACTGTGTTTTTTTTCTTTTGGAGGTAAGCAGTTGGTGTTTGCACAGGAGAAGGAACCAAAGACATTTTCTGCCTTTTCATTAAAAACTAACCGCCCACTTTTCTCTTCCATACTTTGGGTTTTATGGAAAGAAATGTGCTAAGTGGTCTTCTGCAAATACTCCCCTGCTGCCCTCCCTTTGGTTTCTGGTGGCATTTAAAATGATTTATGAATTACATTTGTGTTTTATAGGACATCCTGCCATTACAAAATGACAGTCTTTATTACTGACCTACCACAGCGATTTTACTTTTTCTTTCAGCTGCATTTGCTGTATTTCTGACCATATTATTTGTAGCAGAAACTGAGGTTGACTATCATTGCTGTATTGATAGCTGGACTGTGTGGTTTGCTCCTTGCAGGATTTCTCCCATAAGAGTGGAATGTTGAGGGTGATGACTGGTGGCATTAGGCTAGCTGGACCTTTGTTTTCTAACTGCTTTGGTCTTCCTGCTGTTAAGAACATAAGCTTATTATATTGTTGTCAATGCTATGGAGGTAGGTGTTTGTTCAGTTGCTCAGTCACATTCAACGGTTCTTTGCAAACCCGTGGACTGCAGCACGCCAAGCTTCCCTGTCCTTCACTGTCTCCTGGAACTTGCTCAAAGTCACGTCCCCTGAGTCAGTGATGCCGTCCAACCATCTTGTCCTCTGTCGCCCCCTTCTCCTCCGGACCTCAGTCTTTCCCTCATCAGGGTCTTTTCCAGTGAGTCGGCTCTTCACATCAGGTGACCAAAGTATTGGAGCTTCAACTTCAGCATCAGCCCTTCCAATGAATATTCAGGAATGATTTCCTTTAGGATTGACTGAGCAATACACAGATTTTGACAGAGATACCTAACATGGACATTTGAATATGTCACTTCTCGGGCAATGAGGCTTGTGTACAGCACGGGAGCCTCTGTTCATGCTTCATCCACAGACACAGAATTAACAGAGTGGATCTATTCAGAGATGACAGTTTCATCTTCCTCCCTTCTTGGAGGTTACTCTGTTGAATAGTTGGAGTTTGAGAAATTTATTCTTTAATCTTGGAAGCAAAACCACTCTTCTTGTTATGGTTCAGTTCAGTTCAGTTTTGACTGAGCAATACACAGATTTTGACAGAGATACCTAACATGGACATTTGAATATGTCACTTCTCGGGCAATGAGGCTTGTGTACAGCACGGGAGCCTCTGTTCATGCTTCATCCACAGACACAGAATTAACAGAGTGGATCTATTCAGAGATGACAGTTTCATCTTCCTCCCTTCTTGGAGGTTACTCTGTTGAATAGTTGGAGTTTGAGAAATTTATTCTTTAATCTTGGAAGCAAAACCACTCTTCTTGTTATGGTTCAGTTCAGTTCAGTTGCTCAGTCATGTCTGCCTCTTTGCGACCCCATGAATCGCAGCACGCCAGGCCTCCCTGTCCATCACCAGCTCCCGGAGTTCACTCAGACTCACGTCCATCGAGTCCATGATGCCATCCAGCCATCTCATCCTCTGTTGTCCCCTTCTCCTGCTGCCCCCAATCCTTCCCAGCATCAGAGTCTTCCAATGAGTCAACTCTTCACATAAGGTGGCCAAAGTACTGGAGTTTCAGCCTTAGCATCATTCCTTCCAAAGAAATCCCAGAGCTGATCTCCTTCAGAATGGACTGGTTGGATCTCCTTGCAGTCCAAGAGACTCTCAAGAGTCTTCTCCAACACCACAGTTCAAAAGCATCAATTCTTCGGTGCTCAGCCTTCTTCACAGTCCAACTCTCACATCCATACATGACCACAGGAAGAACCATAGCCTTGACTAGACGGACCTTAGCCGGCAAAGTAATGTCTCTGCTTGTTATGGTAAACGTAAGGAATTCTTTTAACATCTAGGGCAGTCTAGGAATTTGGTTTGTAATTCTTTTAAACAGATGTTTGTGTTTATAGTATTGTGCTCGCCTCGTGTGTTGAGTCATCTTTACACATGTGGAACTTGCATTTTGCATCACCTTTACTAAAAACCAGGAAACAGACATTTTTGCTTTGTTATAATTTCAGTACCATTTTCACACAGAGCCTTATTTACTGTCCTTTTTGTTTCTAATTAATAAACTGTTCAATAATAGTGCTATTTAAAAACATTACAGGAATTAACAGGTTATTGCTAACTAAGGTCTGTGTAGTCAAGGCTATGGTTTTTCCAGTGGTCATGTATGGATGTGAGAGTTGGACTGTAAAGAAACCTGAGCACCAAAGAATTGATGCTTTTAAACTGTAGTGTTGGAGAAGACTCCTGAGAGTCCCTTGGACTGCAAGGAGATCCAACCAGTCTATCCTAAAGGAGATCAGTCCTGAATATTCATTGGAAGGACTGATGCTGAAACGCCAATAGTTTGGCCACCCGATGCAAAGAGCTTACTCAATTGGAAAGACTCTGATGCTGGGAAAGATTGAAGGCAGGAGGAGAAGGGGATGATAGAGGATGAGATGGTTGGATGGCATCACTGACCCAATGGGGATGAGTTTGGGTGAACTCAAGGAATTGATGATGGACAGGGATGCCTGGCGTGCTTCAGTCTGTGGGACTGCAAAGAGTCGAACACGACTGAGCAACTGAACTGAACTGATCACTGAAAACCACTGATTAATTTTAGAAAAGCTTAGCACTGGGGTGGCCATTGTGTCTTGATTAAATATGTGCAATGTAAAAAAAAAAATCATTTGTCCTATGTCTTATTTTATTAGACAGCCTTCCCATATTCTGTCTTAAGTATTGTCTTAAATATTCCCATTTGCATTTTGGTTTAGTTAGGGCACCAGGTATTGTTTGTCTTTCCCCTTCAAGTAATTCTGGTTATCATCAGATAAATTTAAATTATTAACTTGTGGTGGGGAGAATTTAGATTGATTGACATCCTGCCATTGGGACTATAATGAATTCTTGAGTCCACAGGCAAAAAAACCACACAAAACAATGTATTGTGAAACTCCAGAATTGGGTAGAAAGAAATCGTCTGTATAGTGGCTTTGAAAAAAAACAAAACAAAAATGGGAAGAGCTTTTACAAAAGCAGCAGGAAGTTCTTACTGAATCAGCATTAGGCCATTGTGTGGAGGGTTTGCAGATTTCTAATTAAGCCAGTGGATACTTACAGTCGTCAGTTCACACGGAAAAATGTGAAAGTGGCAGTGAGGCTGCTGTCCAGTGTGTGTGTGTGTGTGTGTCTGCATGTAACAAGTCAATAGCAAACATTAGACAAAAAAAAATGTGTCATGCGTGAAAGCAGCAAGAAGAATCCAAATAGAGTGGCCTGAAGAAACAGTAGGACAGCCACTGAAACATCATTCCATGTAATTTCGAGATCAGACACAGGACTGGCCCCAGGATAAGGTGAGCCGGTGGAGGCCTGTGACTAAGTCAGAAACGGGCAGCAGTGCAGCTCAGAACCCCGCTTGCTGCCCTTTAGCCGGTTACCCTAGAGATAGACTTTGCGTGCTGTCATCGCCAGGGTGGCTCAGTCATCTAAGGGAAAACCTGAGTGTGAGATTTGCAGATGAGAGCTGACCATAGGCCATACAGTGCGTTACATTTGCGGTTGGGTGGGAATTTCTAGACTTGCAGTCATCTTTTGGAAAACAGTGACATAAAAGGTCAGAAATAAATTCTGATTCTAAAATGTTCAGGTAGGAAAAGCTCAGGATAAGAAAGCAAGACTTTCGGAAATCCCTGGGCGTGGGCTGCCAAGGCTGATTTGAATGTCAGGCACCCTCTCAGGAGGTAGCTGGAGAACGTAGATAACAAGATCAATAGTCAGGGGAGTGCTGGAGATATTGCTTAAAGACTGAAATGACAGAATCAGCCTAGAATGACCAAAATCCTGTGCAGCTCTAACTTGAAATGATTAGTGAGAACATGTGAGCTTTCGCCCTTTGGCTTGCTCCGTCTGTTGCGTTTTGCCTTCTGGTGTTGGTCTGACGCTGCCTTGAAAATGACATCTCAGAGATTCTCCTTGAAAAACACTAATTCAACTAGGGATTGTTCAAAAAGTGTCAATAACAAGTGGAGTTGAAGCCTGGACAGACCGCTCTGATGGAAATGAATACTCTTCCCTGTGGTGCTATTTTTCTAGACCACCTG
Source organism: Madoqua kirkii (assembly GCA_006408675.1). Classification (NCBI taxonomy): domain Eukaryota; kingdom Metazoa; phylum Chordata; class Mammalia; order Artiodactyla; family Bovidae; genus Madoqua; species Madoqua kirkii. The sequence goes on along the minus strand of SJYC01050659.1, from coordinate 5,883 downwards.
GATCAGAAGCACCAGGGTGCTTATTAAAAACACAGATTTCTGCTCCCTCCCTCACCCCCACCCCAGACCCACTGGTTTTGGTTTCCTGGGGCTGGCACTCCGAAATCTGTATTTTGAACAAGTTCTTGGGCTAGTGTGTAAGGAAAAACACTTCCAAAATATAAATGCAGATCTTTGCTCATAAGACACAGTGATTGAAGGTTTCAAATCTGTCTTTTAACTTTGTTAACGTGGAACATTTTGGAAGTGGTATTTCACCCTAAAATTACTGCTTGATAGAAATGATTATGCAGATGCTAGAACTTGGGCCACTGCACAAGCGAGGTGTCTGTGTGAGGAGAAAAAAGTTTTCATAGAAAGCGTTTGCATGTTTGTGATCAAATTATCCTTCGGTTTAATGATCACAATGGCTTTAGGCAGAGTATTTCCCTTTTGGGGAGAGTAACAGAGAGTCACTTACCATAATTTTTACTCCTTTTTTAGAAAAAGTTTTCTAATTCAACCAGAGAAACATTTGATTCCATCCCCCCTTTGCCACGAAAGGGGACCCTATTTATAATATTTGGAGCCTGAAATAGTATTATCAGGCTTCCACAGTGGCTCAATGGTAAAGAATCCACCTGCCAATGCAGGAGACTTGGGTTCGATCCCCTTGAGGAGGGCATGACAACCCAACTCTAGTATTCTTGTCTGGAGAATCCCTTGGACAGAGGAGCCTGGCGGGCTATAGTCCATGGGGTCACAAAGAGTAGGACACGACTTAGTGACTAAACAACAACAATAAATATTATTGTTTATATCTGAAATCTTTCGTTTTTTTTGGAGATGTGATTGAACTGAAGCTTCATCTCTTATTTTCCCAAATAAATTTTTGATGTTATGCTTTCTACTGTTTTAACTTCTTGGTTGCAAATTTAGGGACTGGCCGTAAGGGCCAGAACAGGTTGGCTTCATGGCCATGGAGAGCTGTGGAGGGAGCTGGCCTCCCAGCCCCAGCCTGGGTGCTCGGATGACTTTGCCTTGGGCTCTTGGCCTCAGCTTTTGTTTTGAGTTTTCCTCTTAGAAAAAAGGCAAGCTCTCTGTTTAGTTTGGATGTGTTTCTGGAACCGCTGACCCTGGGCCGCAGCTCGGGGTGTCCGGCCTGCTCCGTGTTGTGCTTGGAGCTGAGGTGCCCGTGTGGGCAGTGGGCCTGTGCTCAGCCCTCCTGCACCTCCTTTAGCGCAGGGGTTGCTGACTTAAAGCACAGACAGCACCCCCACAAGATAAGGCCAGACAGCCCTAGCTAGACATGGGGCTCAAGTTCACAGCCTGTGCCCAGTAGTGTGTGTGTTGAAGAAAATCTATGTGTTATCTAGCCTGCATTTCCTGTATTAATTTGAAGATTTACACTTGGGTCCATTTTACATAGACTTGAGCCATTTGCGTAACTTTAAATTTGTTGTTTTGTTTAGTCACTCAGTCATGTCCAACTGTTTGTGACCTCATGGACTACAGCACGCCACTTCCCTGTCCTTCATGATCTCCTGGAGCTTACTCAAACTCATGTCTGTTGAGTTGGTGATGCCATCCAACCATCTCATCCTCTGTCGTCCCCTTCTCCTCCTGCCCTCAATCTTTCCCAGCATCAGGATCTTCTCCAGTGAGTCAGCTCTTTGCATCAAGTGGCCAAAGTATTGGAGTTTCAGCTTCAGCATCAGTCCTTCCAATGAATATTCAGGGCTGATTTCCTTTAGGATTGTCTGGTTTGATCTCCTTGCAGTCCAAGGGACTCTCAAGAGTCTTCTCGGACACCACAGTTCAAAAGCCTCAGTTCTTTGGTGCTCAGCCTTCTTTATGGTCCAACTCTCACATCTGTATGTTACTATTGGAAAAACCATAGCTTTGACGAGATGGATCTTTTTATTTTTGAGTTTTCCTCTTAGAAAAAAGGCAAGCTCTCTGTTTAGTTTGGATGTGTTTCTGGAACCGCTGACCCTGGGCCGCAGCTCGGGGTGTCCGGCCTGCTCCGTGTTGTGCTTGGAGCTGAGGTGCCCGTGTGGGCAGTGGGCCTGTGCTCAGCCCTCCTGCACCTCCTTTAGCGCAGGGGTTGCTGACTTAAAGCACAGACAGCACCCCCACAAGATAAGGCCAGACAGCCCTAGCTAGACATGGGGCTCAAGTTCACAGCCTGTGCCCAGTAGTGTGTGTGTTGAAGAAAATCTATGTGTTATCTAGCCTGCATTTCCTGTATTAATTTGAAGATTTACACTTGGGTCCATTTTACATAGACTTGAGCCATTTGCGTAACTTTAAATTTGTTGTTTTGTTTAGTCACTCAGTCATGTCCAACTGTTTGTGACCTCATGGACTACAGCACGCCACTTCCCTGTCCTTCATGATCTCCTGGAGCTTACTCAAACTCATGTCTGTTGAGTTGGTGATGCCATCCAACCATCTCATCCTCTGTCGTCCCCTTCTCCTCCTGCCCTCAATCTTTCCCAGCATCAGGATCTTCTCCAGTGAGTCAGCTCTTTGCATCAAGTGGCCAAAGTATTGGAGTTTCAGCTTCAGCATCAGTCCTTCCAATGAATATTCAGGGCTGATTTCCTTTAGGATTGTCTGGTTTGATCTCCTTGCAGTCCAAGGGACTCTCAAGAGTCTTCTCGGACACCACAGTTCAAAAGCCTCAGTTCTTTGGTGCTCAGCCTTCTTTATGGTCCAACTCTCACATCTGTATGTTACTATTGGAAAAACCATAGCTTTGACGAGATGGATCTTTTTAACCCCCAGTAAAATTTTCTAGCTCCAAGGAAATGTTTACGAAAGAGACTACACTCCCTTCCAAGGCCCCTGCGGTGAGCGGGATGCTCTCTCAGTGAGACCTCAAGTGGTCACCCAGCTAGTGCTGAGCATCAGCTGTGTAGGTGGGAAAGGAATCATGCAAGCTGGTGGCCCAAGCTGCCATTTCTCAAACCACTTCCTTAAATAATTAAGTGAAACTCAGTTCACTGTAAAACTCATTGAGTGGTTTTAATTGACCTTAAGAAAGTTGACCATCTTACGATTCCAAGAGTAATTGTCTGTGCTCTGTGAGCCTTACTTGTTGGAGTTCATTATATATTTTAAAGAAAAGATTTTCATTGATGGATCTTGTGTTATAATGTGCAGTTAATTATTTGCAGTTCCCTGGGGATATTTAACAGACTGTACTTATTTCATTGAGATAGAAACGTTTGATAATGGAGGCAGATGTTGCTAAAATGGTTGGAAGTGTTAAATCTTAGAAGACGCCTTTTGATTTCTTTGGAAAAGTCTGTGAAGGGCTATTTAGTGAAAAAGCATGCTTGCCTGTTGACTGGCTCCAAGGTTCTCCTGGCAGTTGTCTGTTTTGCTTTCGGAGCGGCCCTCGTGACTGCGAGCTCACCCGCCAGCCACTCTGTGGCCTCCTTGGGCCTGGCCTCGTGGGCATCAGCTTCTTTCTGCGGGTGGCTTGCACACCCAGGTGCAGAATGTCCCACACTAGAGATGTGTGATGTCGATAGAACAGTCCTTTGTACAAAGCAGGTCGATTGGTAACCTTCCTTTGTGTAATCGTGGCCAAAGCAGTAACCCAGGTATGGCTTGTAAAGGCAAAAATCCCACTGAAAGATGGAGGTGAATAGGAAAAATCACTGAAGCATTCCTGAGATAACCCAGGTGTGGTGTAATGTTTAAGAACCGGCTCAGGTCAGGCTTGGTCTGCAGATGTATGTGATCAGGACAGACTTTTTGTTTTAATGGGCTAGTCATCAAAATTAAATGTTTCCAACAGCAATAATAATAAAGACCTGGCCAAGCACAGCAGTGGGTACAGCTCTCAGTTTTGAAAGACTGTGGTATCTCAAAGCTGCAAGGGGATCATCAAGGTAAAGAAAAAGAGAGTCACCTTGGGAATTCGTTACCTGTCCATCTTTATTCCTGAAATGGTTAAAGAGCCTGAAAATCACGTAGGAAGCAAGAGGCCAGGGAGGCTCAAATGGGGCAAAAGTGAGGTGGAGGGAAGCATGGTCAGGACCAGGGTTCTCTGGCCGAGGTGGTTCTGAGTGGACCTGAGGGTCTCTGCAGCGGGAAGTTTTGATTTAGTCTTGAGACTCAGGACTGTCACCCAGGCAGCTGAGGTGGTGACTGGTACCTTGTGAAGGGCGTCCAGGGCTGATCCCTGGCCTTGGTGCTGTCATTCTTCTTGAGAAAGTCCTTTTGCCCAGAAGGGCAATGGCCCAGGGGTCCAGCCTCTGCAGCTTGGATGCCCTCTCCCCAGAGAGGGCGGGTGGTGCCTACTGTACAGCACAGGGAACTCTACTTGATGCTCTGTAATGGCCTATATGGGAAAAGTCTACAAGAGAGGCTGTACGTATACGTAGAGCTGATTTGCTTTGCTGTACACTTGAAACTAGCAACGTTGGTAATCAGTTACACTCCAGTAAAATTGTTTTTTAAATGTAAAGCTCCACATACACATTTTATCACACCAGCCCCTGACTAGGTTATTTTTCAGTAGTGTAAGATATTTTTTAGTATGTAAACGTGTTATTCTCTCTTCCTTTAAAAATGTCTCCCTGTGTTTTCTTTAGCAAAATTGTATCTCATAAAGATTTCAGAACTTTGCGTTTGTAGCAGGCTGGTCGTTGATGTGGGTAACCTCCCATGAGCATGGCAACCTTTATCACTCTGGAAATATGTTTTTCTTTTCTTCTAAGTAAATAAGAATCTCCTTTGGACGATGATGCTCTGTGAAAGGTTCCGTGATTGTAAGCACGACCCTCTTCCTGCCTGGTCACGTGTCCTGTGTGTCGGGGGAGCCTCTTCCAGGCTGGGTTCCCATCAAATCGCTCCTCCTCCGTCTGCTGATACTGTCCCCGCTCCTTGCCATCATGAGACGTTAATCACTGTGCACTTCACACAGCCAGTTGGCACCACACATTTGGCTCCTTCTGTTGAATCTATAGTTGGCTGGCAGATTGTGTGCTCACTGAGAACAGGATGTGTGTGTATTTGTGTTTGTTTATATGTGTGTTACTGGCAGAGGATAAGGCAGGAGCAGAGTTGGGCTGGTTAAATACAACCATCTCTCTTCCATTTTCTTTTTTTTCCACCTCATTATGTACCAGAGGAAATCATGGGTGTTTACTCACTTTTTTTTTCTTTTTTATGTGTTCTATTTATTTTCTTTAAAAAAAAACTAAAGTATAGTTAATATACAATATTATACATTACAGGGCTTCCCTCAGTGGCTCAGTGGTAAAGAATCTGCCTGCGATGCAGGAGACGCAGGTCCAGTCCCTGAGTTGGGAAGATCCCCTTGAGGAGGAAATGGCAGCCCGCTTCAGTATTCTTGCCTAGAGAATCCCATGGACAGAGGAGGCTGGCGGCTTACAGTCCATGGGGTCGCAAGAATCGGACATGACAGAGACTAAACAACAGCAACATTATATGTTACAGGTGTACAATATGAAAGTGAAAGTCACTCAGTCGTGTCTGACTCTTTGCAACCCATGGACTGTACAGTTCATGGAATTCTCCAGGCCAGAATACTGGAGTGGGTAGCCTTTCCCTTCTCCAGGGGATCTTCCCAATACAGGGATCAAACACAGGTCTCCCACATTGCAGGCGATTCTTTACCAGCTGAGCCACAAGGGAAGTCTGTGTACAATATAGTGATTCACATTTTTAAAAGGTTATAATCCAATTATGCTGCTACTGCTGCTAAGTCGCATCAGTTGTGTCTGACTCTCTGCAACCCCATAGATGGCAGCCCACCAGGCTCCCCCGTCCCTGGGATTCTCTTGGCAAGAACACTGAAGTGGGTTGCCATTTCCTTCTCCAGTGCATGAAAGTGAAAAGTGAAAGTGAAGCCGCTCAGTCATG
>SJYC01050658.1:0-27747 GCA_006408675.1 Madoqua kirkii | reverse complement strand
CAGGTTGGCTTCATGGCCATGGAGAGCTGTGGAGGGAGCTGGCCTCCCAGCCCCAGCCTGGGTGCTCGGATGACTTTGCCTTGGGCTCTTGGCCTCAGCTTTTGTTTTGAGTTTTCCTCTTAGAAAAAAGGCAAGCTCTCTGTTTAGTTTGGATGTGTTTCTGGAACCGCTGACCCTGGGCCGCAGCTCGGGGTGTCCGGCCTGCTCCGTGTTGTGCTTGGAGCTGAGGTGCCCGTGTGGGCAGTGGGCCTGTGCTCAGCCCTCCTGCACCTCCTTTAGCGCAGGGGTTGCTGACTTAAAGCACAGACAGCACCCCCACAAGATAAGGCCAGACAGCCCTAGCTAGACATGGGGCTCAAGTTCACAGCCTGTGCCCAGTAGTGTGTGTGTTGAAGAAAATCTATGTGTTATCTAGCCTGCATTTCCTGTATTAATTTGAAGATTTACACTTGGGTCCATTTTACATAGACTTGAGCCATTTGCGTAACTTTAAATTTGTTGTTTTGTTTAGTCACTCAGTCATGTCCAACTGTTTGTGACCTCATGGACTACAGCACGCCACTTCCCTGTCCTTCATGATCTCCTGGAGCTTACTCAAACTCATGTCTGTTGAGTTGGTGATGCCATCCAACCATCTCATCCTCTGTCGTCCCCTTCTCCTCCTGCCCTCAATCTTTCCCAGCATCAGGATCTTCTCCAGTGAGTCAGCTCTTTGCATCAAGTGGCCAAAGTATTGGAGTTTCAGCTTCAGCATCAGTCCTTCCAATGAATATTCAGGGCTGATTTCCTTTAGGATTGTCTGGTTTGATCTCCTTGCAGTCCAAGGGACTCTCAAGAGTCTTCTCGGACACCACAGTTCAAAAGCCTCAGTTCTTTGGTGCTCAGCCTTCTTTATGGTCCAACTCTCACATCTGTATGTTACTATTGGAAAAACCATAGCTTTGACGAGATGGATCTTTTTAGCCCCCAGTAAAATTTTCTAGCTCCAAGGAAATGTTTACGAAAGAGACTACACTCCCTTCCAAGGCCCCTGCGGTGAGCGGGATGCTCTCTCAGTGAGACCTCAAGTGGTCACCCAGCTAGTGCTGAGCATCAGCTGTGTAGGTGGGAAAGGAATCATGCAAGCTGGTGGCCCAAGCTGCCATTTCTCAAACCACTTCCTTAAATAATTAAGTGAAACTCAGTTCACTGTAAAACTCATTGAGTGGTTTTAATTGACCTTAAGAAAGTTGACCATCTTACGATTCCAAGAGTAATTGTCTGTGCTCTGTGAGCCTTACTTGTTGGAGTTCATTATATATTTTAAAGAAAAGATTTTCATTGATGGATCTTGTGTTATAATGTGCAGTTAATTATTTGCAGTTCCCTGGGGATATTTAACAGACTGTACTTATTTCATTGAGATAGAAACGTTTGATAATGGAGGCAGATGTTGCTAAAATGGTTGGAAGTGTTAAATCTTAGAAGACGCCTTTTGATTTCTTTGGAAAAGTCTGTGAAGGGCTATTTAGTGAAAAAGCATGCTTGCCTGTTGACTGGCTCCAAGGTTCTCCTGGCAGTTGTCTGTTTTGCTTTCGGAGCGGCCCTCGTGACTGCGAGCTCACCCGCCAGCCACTCTGTGGCCTCCTTGGGCCTGGCCTCGTGGGCATCAGCTTCTTTCTGCGGGTGGCTTGCACACCCAGGTGCAGAATGTCCCACACTAGAGATGTGTGATGTCGATAGAAACAGTCCTTTGTACAAAGCAGGTCGATTGGTAACCTTCCTTTGTGTAATCGTGGCCAAAGCAGTAACCCAGGTATGGCTTGTAAAGGCAAAAATCCCACTGAAAGATGGAGGTGAATAGGAAAAATCACTGAAGCATTCCTGAGATAACCCAGGTGTGGTGTAATGTTTAAGAACCGGCTCAGGTCAGGCTTGGTCTGCAGATGTATGTGATCAGGACAGACTTTTTGTTTTAATGGGCTAGTCATCAAAATTAAATGTTTCCAACAGCAATAATAATAAAGACCTGGCCAAGCACAGCAGTGGGTACAGCTCTCAGTTTTGAAAGACTGTGGTATCTCAAAGCTGCAAGGGGATCATCAAGGTAAAGAAAAAGAGAGTCACCTTGGGAATTCGTTACCTGTCCATCTTTATTCCTGAAATGGTTAAAGAGCCTGAAAATCACGTAGGAAGCAAGAGGCCAGGGAGGCTCAAATGGGGCAAAAGTGAGGTGGAGGGAAGCATGGTCAGGACCAGGGTTCTCTGGCCGAGGTGGTTCTGAGTGGACCTGAGGGTCTCTGCAGCGGGAAGTTTTGATTTAGTCTTGAGACTCAGGACTGTCACCCAGGCAGCTGAGGTGGTGACTGGTACCTTGTGAAGGGCGTCCAGGGCTGATCCCTGGCCTTGGTGCTGTCATTCTTCTTGAGAAAGTCCTTTTGCCCAGAAGGGCAATGGCCCAGGGGTCCAGCCTCTGCAGCTTGGATGCCCTCTCCCCAGAGAGGGCGGGTGGTGCCTACTGTACAGCACAGGGAACTCTACTTGATGCTCTGTAATGGCCTATATGGGAAAAGTCTACAAGAGAGGCTGTACGTATACGTAGAGCTGATTTGCTTTGCTGTACACTTGAAACTAGCAACGTTGGTAATCAGTTACACTCCAGTAAAATTGTTTTTTAAATGTAAAGCTCCACATACACATTTTATCACACCAGCCCCTGACTAGGTTATTTTTCAGTAGTGTAAGATATTTTTTAGTATGTAAACGTGGTTATTCTCTCTTCCTTTAAAAATGTCTCCCTGTGTTTTCTTTAGCAAAATTGTATCTCATAAAGATTTCAGAACTTTGCGTTTGTAGCAGGCTGGTCGTTGATGTGGGTAACCTCCCATGAGCATGGCAACCTTTATCACTCTGGAAATATGTTTTTCTTTTCTTCTAAGTAAATAAGAATCTCCTTTGGACGATGATGCTCTGTGAAAGGTTCCGTGATTGTAAGCACGACCCTCTTCCTGCCTGGTCACGTGTCCTGTGTGTCGGGGGAGCCTCATCCAGGCTGGGTTCCCATCAAATCGCTCCTCCTCCGTCTGCTGATACTGTCCCCGCTCCTTGCCATCATGAGACGTTAATCACTGTGCACTTCACACAGCCAGTTGGCACCACACATTTGGCTCCTTCTGTTGAATCTATAGTTGGCTGGCAGATTGTGTGCTCACTGAGAACAGGATGTGTGTGTATTTGTGTTTGTTTATATGTGTGTTACTGGCAGAGGATAAGGCAGGAGCAGAGTTGGGCTGGTTAAATACAACCATCTCTCTTCCATTTTCTTTTTTTTCCACCTCATTATGTACCAGAGGAAATCATGGGTGTTTACTCACTTTTTTTTTCTTTTTTATGTGTTCTATTTATTTTCTTTAAAAAAAAACTAAAGTATAGTTAATATACAATATTATACATTACAGGGCTTCCCTCAGTGGCTCAGTGGTAAAGAATCTGCCTGCGATGCAGGAGACGCAGGTCCAGTCCCTGAGTTGGGAAGATCCCCTTGAGGAGGAAATGGCAGCCCGCTTCAGTATTCTTGCCTAGAGAATCCCATGGACAGAGGAGGCTGGCGGCTTACAGTCCATGGGGTCGCAAGAATCGGACATGACAGAGACTAAACAACAGCAACATTATATGTTACAGGTGTACAATATGAAAGTGAAAGTCACTCAGTCGTGTCTGACTCTTTGCAACCCATGGACTGTACAGTTCATGGAATTCTCCAGGCCAGAATACTGGAGTGGGTAGCCTTTCCCTTCTCCAGGGGATCTTCCCAATACAGGGATCAAACACAGGTCTCCCACATTGCAGGCGATTCTTTACCAGCTGAGCCACAAGGGAAGTCTGTGTACAATATAGTGATTCACATTTTTAAAAGGTTATAATCCAATTATGCTGCTACTGCTGCTAAGTCGCATCAGTTGTGTCTGACTCTCTGCAACCCCATAGATGGCAGCCCACCAGGCTCCCCCGTCCCTGGGATTCTCTTGGCAAGAACACTGAAGTGGGTTGCCATTTCCTTCTCCAGTGCATGAAAGTGAAAAGTGAAAGTGAAGCCGCTCAGTCATGTCCAACTCTTCGCGACCCCATGGACTGCAGCCCACCAGGCTCCTCTGCCCATGGGATTTTCCAGGCAAGAGTACTGGAGTGGGGTGCCATTGCCTTCTCCATAATCCGTTTATAGTTATTATTAAATATTGACTGTATTTCCATGTTATACAGTGTAGCCTTGCAAATAATTTTATAACTAAGTTTGTACCTCTTAATTCCCCACCCCAAATTGTTTCTCCCTTCTTCCCTTTCGCTACTGGTAACCATTAGTTTCTTCTCTGTGAAGAAAAGAGCAGCAACTCTGGTTCTTTTTTGTTTTATTCACTAATTTGTTGTATTTTCTTGATTCCATATGCAAGTGATACCATATAGTACGTGTCTTTCTCTGACTTGCTTCACTTAGTAATGGCACTCTTTAGGTCCCTGCACGTTGCTGTAAATGGCATTGCTTCACTCTTATTAATGGCTGAATAATACTCCATTGTATACATGTACCACAGCTTCTTTATCCACTCATCTGCTGATGGTCACCAAGGTTCTTCCATGTTTTGACTGCTGTAAATAGTGCTGCTCTGAACACTGGGGCACATGTCTTTTTGAATTAGTGTTTTTGTCTTTTTTGTTTACATACCCAGGAGTGGAATTGCAGGATCATATGGCAACTTTATGTTTAGTTTTTTGAAAAACCTTCATATGGCCAGTCAGTTATGTGTTACCTTTGGAGTCTGTGTATTTAACATTTTATTTTTAGAGTGGTAAGATATGGGGTACATGTTTGCACATCTCTTCCTCATGTTGTGAATCCCCTTGGCTCTGGTGGCGTGGTGGCTGACCTATGGGAGGAAATAGAGAGGGTGAGTCACCAGGTGTGTGTGTGCTGAATCCCTAATCCCATGAGCAGAGTAATCAGCTGAGGCCCCTTAGCTGGTGAACAAGGGTGTCACTGAGGGCAGGCTCAGCCATGACTGGTGGCGGAGGAATCAGCTGTCTGAGGGTGCCTTGGGACCATACTCATTACTCACTCGTGCTGTGGGCCCAGTGGGGGCTGGGGCCTGATCCCCCAGAGCCCCGGAACCACAGACGCCCGTCTCTGCTTCTAGGTGGGGATGCCAGTCAGGCTCTGCCTTGCAAAACCCCCCTGCCCCACCTCCCCCTGAACATGGCACATTCCACCGCTGCTCAGTCTGTGGTCCGAACCTTTGCTGGGCCCTAACCTCGCTGAAGGCGTGGGGGCACAGCCCCAGAGGGTGGGGCAGTGGAGTCCATGAGCAGCCTGGCAGTTAGCAGGTGGGGGACCCAGCCTCTGCCCCAGCACAGTGACCACATGGTGCCCGCAGCCACGGGGAGTGTACGGCAGGCGGCAGGATGGTGTCCAGGGTGGCTTCGTCACTTACGACACAGAGGACGTGTCCTTGGAAGAAATTAAGCAGCCTCCCCCTGCCGTGTGCTCCTTATTGTGTGATTTGTAGTTATTGATATGATGTGCTTTTATACAAGAGGTGGAGAAGTGGGGATGGTGGGAACATGGACTCGAGTTAGGCTGCTCAGATTGCTACAGAGCTCCTGTGTGAGCTTGGGTGAGTTTCTTCACCGCTCTGTGCTTTCATTGCCTCCTGTTTCAGTGGGATTAGCAGTAGCACCTATTGTGCAGACAGGTGCTACAGTACGTCCGTCATTGTACAGAGTCACTGTATTATTTAAAGCTGTGTGTGAGTACTGCTGCTAGAGTAGCCAGTGTAAAACTGAGTACATGTTGAGTAACTGCTACTTGCTGTTTTCTATTATGAATTTCATTGTGCCACAGAGTAAATGACATCTCTAAAATTATAAAGAAAAAGTCTGATGGCCTGGTTGGCCTATGAGGGTGTCACTGTGTTATTGGAAGTCAGATTATACTGATGCATGGATGCTTATCAGTGTTTATAATTTTGTGCTCATAAATTTCCTTTGTGTTCATCAAGAATTGGGGAAGTGTTGCCCTGAGTCCTGTTTCCCACAGTAGGGTGAGAGGTAGAGTCCTATTTTAACAACTTATTAACCAGAAGCGTATAAATTAATACCTCACCCCAAACGTTATTGACCAGAGATGTTTCAGTATTCACTTACTAATAAATCTCTGGCCACAGGCATTAGTTTTTGCAAACATCTCCAGGTCAATAATGTGTTAAGAATATAACATGAAAGAACTTGATTTAATTATCAGATACGTTTGTAACCAGCAAATCAGTGAATGAGAATGCAAGTGTGGAAACCCTAGTGAGCAGTCTGGTGTGTAAGCTCTGGAGCAGCGGTGGTCCGGGGAGTGGTCTGGTCCTCCAGGGACAGACGTCCGGCAGCGTCTGGACCTTTGTCATCCTTGGCAGAGGAGCATGGTACAGTTGGCCTTTGGCCTTGCGAGCTTTACTCTGGAGTGGTTTGGGTGAGGACTGCAATTGCTGATTAAGTTGCTGGTTATCTGGAGGCTATGAAGAAAATCAGACTGAATTATTGTGGTGAAATACAGAACTCTCATTTCTCCAGAAGCCAAATCACTCTCCCCCCCGAAAAACCCTAAAGTGACCTGATATACTTTTCATGACTTAAAATGACATTTCTTGTTTATCAGCAAGTGAAGGAGGTGAAGAGTGTAGCAGATCAGCACTTAGGAGAGCGCCTGCCTTGCGGTTAGCTTTCATTAAGTTCTCCTTACCATTAGCTGTGAGAAAGAAGGCCATGAATAATCGTGTTGAGTATGGTTTAAATTTTAAGTTATTTTACTCTAATTCTTTAGAAACGGTATAATGCACATCTTAATTACCTTCCAGATAACCAGAATATTAAATTAACCAGATCATCCCCTTTACTTAGAGCATCTGGTGTTGCTGGAATCTTCTCCATATTGGTGGCTCATTGGTAAAGAAACCGTCTGCAATGCCCAAGCCTCAGGAGACTTGGGTTCGATCTCTAAGTTAGGAAGATGCCCTGGAGGAGGAATGGTAACCCTCTCCAGTATTCTTCCCTGGGAAATCCCATGGACAGAGGAGCCTGGTGGGCTGCAGTTCATGGCGTCACAGAGAATCAGACATGACTGAAGTGATTTAGCATGCACGCACGCTCCATATTAGGGCTTAATATTTATATGCAGGCAGTTTCCATCATTATCAGCCGACTCTTAGGTTCTGTCATACTCAGAGTTGCAGTCCTGTGAAATTATTTGACGGGCATGAATCTCGTTGGCAGTCTGACCGGATCACCAGTGAATGTAAACATTTCTTGGCACGGCCAGCTTTCAGGACTGGAGCCCAGGGTTCCCGGGTTCACCCAGCATTGTCACTGGGTGTCACTGTGACGTGCATGTGTTGCTGTTTCAGCCAGAAGGTATCTGGCCCAGGTGAGCTCATGTGCCCCAGCCATGCCAGGGACGTGGTGTGACCCACAGCTGCCCTTTGATCTTAACTCTGAGGGCTGGAGAGGAGAGGGCGGTGGCAGGAGGAGGCCTAGATCCTGGACCGTCTCTGCCGTCTTCCAGCTCTGTCGTGCGGTCCTGTTGAGGCTCAGTGTCCACCATCAGGGGGGTGAGGGCTCCCTGTCTGCCCACAGCTGTCGGAGGTGGAACTAATTCTGAGGCTTGGTGGAAACGATGACGCTCCATGACTTCATCTTTTTTTCTTTTTTCTTGTTCTTGCTTCCTTTATTTTATTCCTCATGTTGGGCACAGTGATCTTTTCCAAATGTGGATCTGGGCACCAGCAGCCCTACTTAAATCTCTCAAAGCCCTCCACTGTCTGGAGCAGAGAGCCCCACGAAGCCGGCACTGTCCACAGGCTGGGGGCCCGCCGTCCACTTACCCCTCCCCTCACTGATCCTCATGTTGACCTTCCCACCAGCTAGCACTTAGGGCTGATTGGAAGCGTGCACCTCTGCCTTTGTTCAAGCTGCCTGCCCGACAGCCTCCCTTCTCTTGTCCACCTGTCCATCTCCCTGGCCCCACGCCCTCTCCCTTCAGCAAGGAAGCCAGCCCTCTCTTTGCCAATAATATATGTACTATGTTTTGGATATATTTCCGTTGTGGAATTTTTAAAAACTGTTGAAAAACATTTGTTTCCCACTTTTTTTCATAGACTAACAGGTTTTTAAAGAAAGGACCTGATGCTTATATATCTTTATGTTTTTGAAGTCAAACGGTGCCTGAGAGGTCATGGGTAATTGATGCATATAGCTGAAGGAAGCAATAATTGGAGAGAGATGGTCCAGGCAGAAGAAGAAAAAGATGGCAGTTGTTCAGAACTCTGATGGGCACAGAAGCGGTAGTTGGCGCTTACGGGTTGCTGGAGAGCAGTGAGTATCCTGTCATAGCTTTGGGGCAAAGCTAGTCGGGGCAGGTGAGAGTCTTGAGTGGATTAGGGGTTTATCCTCTCAGGTTTGGTGCAGTAAACATGACTGTAGCGTCATGAAGACAGCGGGAAGGCGGCGGCAGGACACAGCTGCTGAGAGCCACACACGGGGCTGTTCTCAGTGCGGCCATGCTTAGCCCCGTATCCTTGCTCTCCCATTTGATAATGCAGAGATGTGGGTGCGGGGACAATGAGCAAGTCAGGGCAAGCGGCTCATGGGCAGAGTTAGGATCCATTAGGCTCTGAGCTTGTGCGCTTCACATGGTCTCAGCATCTCTCGTAGCAGGTGGTTCATTGACTGTGTTTTCTAACCTGTTAAGCCTAGTATATTGTTTCTACTTAATGACTGTAAACTTCAAGAAGTAGATTTCATGCATAGAATTTTTTTTTAAAAAAGGACAGTCACTGATGTTTGAACAGTTACTATTTTAAGATTCAAAGTGTAAGTGTTAGTCACTCAGTTGTGTCTTTGTGACCCCCATGGACTATAAGTTGACAGGCTCCTCTGTCCCTGGAATTCTGCAGGCAAGAACACTGGGGTGGGTAGCTATTTCCTTCTCCAGGGGATCTTTCCTACCCAGGGATTGAGCATATTTTCCATATTGCAGATACGTTCTTCACCTTCTGAGCCATCAGGTGATTAAAGTTGAGATTGTTAGTTTAGATGGAAATATTTTTAGACTTTTATTGAGCGGGTAAGAAACATTTAAAAGCAATTCCCCATCCTTTCTAAATTAACCTCAGTTTATTTTCATTGAATATTCTTTTTAACTCAGTGGATGAAGGAAAATAGCCTACGGAATGCCTTTTATGAATCTGTTGCTTATGTACAGTGGATAGAACCTCTGCAGCTCTGTTTGAAGGCCAGCGTTTTGAGTGAGATATGTTTTGACTGTTTATAAACATGGTAAGGTTTGTTTAGATGTGGACCATTTAAAGCCGTCTTGAGTTGAAAATGCTTCTTTTAAATGACCTATCCATATAAACACAGTTAGAGGCTACAGTACATTTCCATAGCTGTGTTGTTGCAAGTTAGTCTTAATCCTAGTTGCAACTTGGTATTGATTATACATTTGATATTTACAGATAGATCCCATAAACTCTCATGGGCTGAGCCAGGGCTGGTTTTGTTTCCACATGTGATGAGTCTGCTCTGGGCTCGTTCTGAGTGATCCCTGTGATGTTCTCGTTCTCCTGTCTCGGTGCCAGTTAGTCACAGGGGTGTTAGGAAAACGCTTCTGAGAGCAGTGAGGTGGAACTCTTAGAGCTGCCAGTGCTTTGGGACATGTACATTTAAAGTGGTTAATGTGTATTGGCAACCCTCTAAAAGAGAATAATATATACATTCTTTCTCAAACATCAGTTCAGTTCAGTCTCTCAGTTGTGTCCCACTCTTTGTGACCCCATGGACTGAAGCACTCGGCCTCCCTGTCCATCACCAACTCCCAGAGTTTGTTCAGTCTCATGTCCATTGAGTTGACGATGCCATCCAGCCAATCTCATCCTCTGTCACACCCTTCTCCTGCCTTCCATCTTTCCCAGCATCAGAGTCTTTTCCAATGAGTTGACTTTTCGCATCAGGTGGCCAAAGTATTGGAGCTTTAGCATCAGTCCTTCCACTGAATATTCAGGATCCTTTAGGATTTTTTTTTTTTTTGAGAGATACCAGTTTTTATTTCCAAGTATTCCAAGGAACATAGTCAATTTGGGAAACAAAAAAGAGATTACTTTAAATTATTATTAAAATTACTCTTTAGAAGCCTCAGAAACTGTTCCTCTGATCCTTATTTAAAGGAAGCGACCAACAGAAGTATTGGAGAAATGAAATGAGTTTGACAAACCTATTCTTAACTAAATTCACATATTTTAATTATTCTGTGTGAGTCTGTTCATTTAATAAGAGAGGGAGAATTGCAAATATGAATCCATTTCCTTTGATTAAAAAATAAACAAAAGATGAATCCATTTTCCTACAATTGAGGTTAGAATTTAATTGTCATGATTTATTTTTCTTGGAAAGCGCGACAAATGAGCGAGCACTCAGATATCTTTGGTTAACTGAAAGGAGGCCTTGAGGGTTTCTGGAGAAACTCATTCTTTTGAGACAAGGTAAAATTAACTTAGTGGGAGTGTAACCATAGGTTAACCTGCCTATAGCGGAATAAATTATACCTACAGGGGATTTCCCTGGTGGCTCAGATGGTAAAGCATCTGCATACAATGCGGGAGACCCGGTTTCGATCCCTGGGTCAGGAAGATCCCCTGGAGAAGGAACTGACAACCCACTCCAGTACTCTTGCTTGGAGAATCCCATGGACGGAGGAGCCTGGCAGGCTACAGTCCGTGGGGTCGCAAAGAGTTGGACATGACTGAGCGACTTCACTCACAGGAGCCTTAGCATCTTCTGTGGGATATGGCCTGAAACGTGTGTGTAGCAGGTATCAAACACTCTGTGTGTCTAAAAGAGCTCTTTCAGGGGGGCTGCCATGCTTTTATTGTTATCATTTTAAACTCAAAGTGAAGATATCTTCTAGATTGCCCTTTTGGAACCATCTGAAGTTTCTTTCAAGATAAAAGATAAAATTTTAGCACTATAAAACTCTAGGAGATATTTATGGAATAATTCAGCAGAGTTAGTCTGCTGCTGCTAAGTCACTTCAGTCGGGTCCGACTCTGTCCGATCCCATAGACGGCAGCCTACCAGGCTCCCCTGTCCCTGGGATTCTCCAGGCAAGAACACTGGAGTGGGTTGCCATTTCTTTCACCAGTGCGTGAAAGTGAAGTTGCTCAGTCGTGTCTGACCCTCACCGACCCCATGGACTGCAGCCTTCTAGGCTCCTCCGTCCAAGGGTTTTCCAGTCAAGAGTACTGGAGTAGGGTGCCATTGCCTTCTCCGAGAGTCTAGAACTCATGAATTGAAGCAGGAAATCCAAAGAATTTGTTTTGTGTGGGGGGGGAGGGGAGGGAGAGGAAGACTCTGCTGTATGTCTGTGTATTTATACGTAAAAATAAAATAGTATGTGTACTAAAGTGCTTAGGTGCTCAGTCATGTCCGACTCTTTGCAACCCCATGGACTGTAGTCCGTCAGGCTCCTCTGTCCATGGGATTCTCCAGACAAGAATACTAGAGTGGGTTGCCATTTCCTTCTCCAAGGATCTTCCCAGCCCAGGGATTGAACCCCAGTGTCCTGTGTCTCTTGCATTGGCAGGTGGACCATTTACCACTGAGCCACCTGGGAAGCCCATATGTACTAATAGATGATTACACACTGTGGGAGACAGAGCACTGACCCCCTCCTAACCTTGGAACTGGTGAGTATGTTGTCACATGGCAAAGAGGAATTAGGATCACAGGTCGGATTAAGCTTGCTAATCAGCTGTTCTGAGGTGAGGAGATGACCCAGGAGTGCCCAGATGGATTCCATGGAGCCCAAGGGCCTTCAGAAGGAGGAGGAGAGCAGCAGAGAAGATCAGAGTGAGGCCGCATAGGCAGCACTCCAGCCTCTTCTCCTACTTTGAGTTGGATGAAAGACCCATAAACCACTGACCTCCGTATGTAAGGGGGTAAAGATCAGAGGATGGGTCTTCCCTGGACCCTTCAGAGAAAAGTGCAGTCTTGTCTACACTCGACTTAAATGAGCCCATCGAGATCCACTTTGAACTTCTGACCTCAGAACTGTAAGAAGATAAATTTGGGTTGTTCCAACCTATGAAGTTTGTAGTAATTTGTTACAGCAGCCACAGCAGACTGATACACATATCAACTGTGAGCTGTTCAGGTCGACTCCCTCTGTTTGATGATCCCCCAGTATTTCCTTGTGCAGACTTTTAGTTCTTCTAGAAGATATGCATTTAGCATATGGATTCAGTGGTGATCTGCTTAATGCTCCTGGAAACAGTTAAAAAGTGACCACAGTGAAACAACTTGTTGAAGAAAAATAAGGATTGAAAATGCATTCAGTTACTTGCGTTGGAAATAAAACCTTAATAAAATTCAGATCAGACATTTGGAATTCAGTTACTTCATGACTCCAAGGTCTGTGGAGTTGCTGCTGTTCACTCTTGTGACATGCTTTTTTTTTAAAAAAAGTTTTCCTCTTGAATGTCCTGAATTGAAGCATTTAGGGTACGGAAGATTCTGCTTGAGAATCCAGGATGCTCTGTTTCCCTCTGGGAAACTGCACTGCAGGTTTTCATACCACTGCTCTTTGACATACCCGGCCCTTAACATTCCTCTAAAAGTGTCCAGGCTTATCTTGATGGCACTGCCCCGCTGCCTGGGGCAGCTCTCCGCTCTCAAGGTGTGTTTCCAGTCCACTGGTGGAGGGGACTTACGATCAGCACGTGATACAATGAGATCGTGCAAAGATGCTCAGGGACCCCCAGCTACGCCTGCCAAGTGTTGTTGCAGGGTGGAAAATCCTCATGGGGTTTTATAAAAGAAACGTCATGTTGCTGGGGGCTCCACTATAGGTTGTAAAGCATAAATCCCAACTTGACACACCTGTTAAGAAAACCCCTTACTTTTGTCACCATTGATCGTCTCCAAGAATTATTTTATTGTGACCTATCAGTGAAAGATGGAATATTTGGTAACAGATGCAGTATATCCAAGAGGAACATTTTTAAAATATGTGAAATAGTTCTTTGTTTCTCATTTGCCATCTTTATTTAGAGTTGAGTCAATCTGAATTAAGTATTCTGAAAATAGTAATTATGGACTGGTATTATAATCTAGTGATTTTTTTTTTTAAAATTTCCTACTCCTATTTAGCATTTTGTAAAAACCTCATGCAAAGAGTTGACTCATTGGAAAAGACTCTGATGCTGGGAAGGATTGGGGGCAGGAGGAGAAGGGGACGACAGAGAATGAGATGGCTGGATGGCATCACCGACTCGGCGGACGTGAGTTTGAGTGAACTCCAGGAGTTGGTGATGGACAGAGAGGCCTGGCGTGCTGCATTTCATGGGGTCTCAAAGAACTGGACATGACTGAGTGACTGAACAGAACTGAAGGATAACTAATACTATTTTTACTTATTCATCTGTCATCCAGTCACAGTTTTATAAAACCGACTTTTTACCCTCATAACAGTTTTGGTGCACTGAAGAGTTATAAAGATACACTTTCATTATCTGCAGCCGTTTCTTTTAAGTTGATGGTTTAGAAAGTTCTAAACCAGAGATATTAGCTGCTGGTTTGTGCTATTTCTGTTCCTGCCTCTGGGGATGGAGGGTGGTTAAATGCAGTTAGCGTGAGCTGTGATTGTGTCATTAACAATTTAATTCATCTAAGTATTCTTTTCTCTCCCATCCCCCACTCTTTTAAATCAAATATCATCAAAATTTTCTTCCTGCTAGCATCTTATGTATTTTGCTTTTCACTGTCATGGAGTGGTGGTGTTTTGGTGACCAGGAAAAACGTCATATAGAGACACACGACAACTGTGGTGGAAAGCAGACTCGTTTTGGTTTATGAATTCAAAGTTGAATTGTGAATGTCAAGTGATTGTGAAAAACAAACCCAGTAGGAGTTGAAATTAATTTCAGAAGCAAAATATACTCTTTTATGTACAGCATGTTTTGCCTTGTTTGGAAGCTGCATCTTCATTCACTTACCAAAGGTACTTAACCACCCACCTCTTTCATTCACATTAAATGCACACAGCAGGAGAGGAGCGTGAGTCCCAGCCTGGGCTGCTCTGTGGTCAGGTGGTCCTGGCAGCGGCAGTGGGTGCCGTCTCTGCCCTCAGGGGTGATCAGAGCGCGGGGCTGGCTGGCCTGTGGCATCCTGTCCCTGCGGTGCAGCACTGAGGTTGCGGCCTCTCCTTGCAGGCCAGGCTCTTCCCTCTCAGCTGCAGGACCCCGTGTTCACACACCGCTTCCTCCGCCTGTGCCTCCCTCAGGCTGCTTCACCGTTCCCCACATGCTTTAGAAGCAGCTTTGCCACGTGCTGCCCCTCACTGTCCCTCTAGGTGCCCTCACTGTGTCCCTCCAGGTGCCCTCACTATCCCTCCAGGTGCCCCTCACTGTGTCCCTCCAGGTGCCCTCACTGTCCCTCCAGGTGCCCTCACTGTCCCTCCAGGTGCCCCTCACTGTGTCCCTCCAGGTGCCCTCACTGTGTCCCTCTAGGTGCCCTCACTGTGTCCCTCCAGGTGCCCTCACTGTCCCCTCTAGGTGCCCTCACTGTCCCTCCAGGTGCCCTCACTGTCCCTCCAGGTGCCCCTCACTGTCCCTCCAGGTGCCCTCACTGTGTCCCTCCAGGTGCCTTCACTGTCCCTCCAGGTGCCCCTCACTGTGTCCCTCCAGGTGCCCTCACTGTGTCCCTCCAGGTGCCTTCACTGTCCCTCCAGGTGCCCCTCACTGTGTCCCTCCAGGTGCCCTCACTGTGTCCCTCCAGGTGCCTTCACTGTCCCTCCAGGTGCCCCTCACTGTGTCCCTCCAGGTGCCCTCACTGTGTCCCTCCAGGTGCCTTCACTGTCCCTCCAGGTGCCCCTCACTGTGTCCCTCCAGGTGCCCTCACTGTGTCCCTCCAGGTGCCTTCACTGTCCCTCCAGGTGCCCCTCACTGTGTCCCTCCAGGTGCCCTCACTGTGTCCCTCCAGGTGCCTTCACTGTCCCTCCAGGTGCCCCTCACTGTGTCCCTCCAGGTGCCCTCACTGTGTCCCTCCAGGTGCCTTCACTGTCCCTCCAGGTGCCCCTCACTGTGTCCCTCCAGGTGCCCTCACTGTGTCCCTCCAGGTGCCTTCACTGTCCCTCCAGGTGCCCCTCACTGTGTCCCTCCAGGTGCCCTCACTGTGTCCCTCCAGGTGCCTTCACTGTCCCTCCAGGTGCCCCTCACTGTGTCCCTCCAGGTGCCCTCACTGTGTCCCTCCAGGTGCCTTCACTGTCCCTCCAGGTGCCCCTCACTGTGTCCCTCCAGGTGCCCTCACTGTGTCCCTCCAGGTGCCTTCACTGTCCCTCCAGGTGCCCCTCACTGTGTCCCTCCAGGTGCCCTCACTGTGTCCCTCCAGGTGCCTTCACTGTCCCTCCAGGTGCCCCTCACTGTGTCCCTCCAGGTGCCCTCACTGTGTCCCTCCAGGTGCCTTCACTGTCCCTCCAGGTGCCCCTCACTGTGTCCCTCCAGGTGCCCTCACTGTGTCCCTCCAGGTGCCTTCACTGTCCCTCCAGGTGCCCCTCACTGTGTCCCTCCAGGTGCCCTCACTGTGTCCTCCAGGTGCCCTCACTGTCCCTCCAGGTGCCCCTCACTGTGTCCTCCAGGTGCCCTCACTGTCCCCTCTAGGTGCCCTCACTGTCCCTCCAGGTGCCCTCACTGTGTCCTCCAGGTGACCCTCACTGTATCCCTCAGGTGCCCTCACTCTGCCCTGCCTCTGGCACCCGACTGACTTAACTTACTACACAGCCTGGTTCCATGGCTCCTCCTCCTCTCGTGCCAGCCCCCAGGTGTGATGTCAGTCTGGACTGTAGCAGGGCCACCTTGTCGATGCCCAGTGGTGATGCCGTCCTCACCCTGGGCCCTGAACTCAGCACCAGGAGACTATCCTGCCAGAGGGGCGCCCACCAAGGTGCCGAGGCTGCAGCAGGCAAGCTGCCCTCCTTAGTCCTGCCATGTCCGCCGTCACTTGTTCAGGGCCTGTTACCTTGTGCACCCAGCCTCACACCGCAGGGCCTGTGATGATGTCCTTTCCCCCGCTCCGGGACTGACGTGCCTGGACTCCCTCTACGCTCTGTCCTTAACCCTAGGTGATGTGTGCACAGTGCAGGGGTCTCTGCTGAATGGGTGATCCACCCCAGCACCCCGTCCCCCACGGAAGGACACTGTGTTCCCCAGGACAGCCCCAAGGAACTCCAGGCTCAGTTCCCATCCAGTCTCCTTGCTGACATCTGCTCTTCAGCCTTCAACCTCTGCTGCCCTGTCTGCACCACAGCCACCAGCTAGCCACCATCCAGTACCTCCACGTCCCCACCATGCCAGGGCTGTTGGGACCCCCCGTGGCTGCCCCGTCACCCTGGCTGCTTTCCCTTCTGGGTTCAGTTTCCCGAGCCACAGACAGGCATTCTCGAGGTCCCATTTTCCTTGCAGCTCTGTGGAATGGACTCTGAGCCCTCTCCTCTGCTCCCAGCACTGGGGGCCTCTCAGTGACACTGGAACACGACAGTTTCCTGGGAACACCTGGAACACACAGCGACTATTTCTCATGACACCTGGAACACACAGCGACTGTTTCCTGGGGACACCTGGAACACAGTCACAGCAACTGTTTCCTCGTGACACCTGGAACACACAGTGACTCTTTTCTGGTGACAGCTGGAGCACACAGTGACTTTCCTGGGACACTTGGAACACAGTCACAGTGACTGTTTCCTGGTGACACCTGGAGCACACAGCGACTGCTTCCTGGTGACACCTGGAGCACACAGCGACTGTTTCCTGGTGACACCTGGAGCACTTGGTGACTGTTTCCTGGTGACACCTGGAGCACACAGTGACTGTTTCCTGGTGACAGCTGGAGCACATGGTGACTGTTTCCTCGTGACACCTGGAGCACACAGTGACTGGTTTCCTGGGGACACCTGGAGCACACAGTGACTGTTTCCCAGGGACACTCGGAACACAGTCATAGTGACTGTTTATGACAGCAGAGCCACACAGGACCTGGCCGGTGGGTCTCAGGGGCAGGTGTGCACCTTCCTATCCCTGTGGGCTGTTTGGAATGGCAGGGGGTTCTTTGCTGGTTATAGGGAAGGTCCTGTTGGCTTTTGGTGCTTCAGGGGCACCAGGTAGGACGGGACAGGATGCCCCCCTCTGCTTGCCTCTGCGGCCGCTTCTGCCACCATCCTGCTCAGGGCCTTTGCTCAGCTTTCCCTGTTCCTTTGCCCAGTCACTCCCTTTCTCACTTGCTCAGGTCTCTGTGAGTCCCTGCTCCTTGGTCCTCTTGCCGATGCCACTCCAGGTCCTGCACCTTTCCTCCACTTAGTTTTTCCTCTCCGTACCTGATGCAGCCTGATGTGAGCTTGGCATGTGTTTGTGGGTCTGTCAGTCCTTCTCCTCCTCTGGAGAACAAGCTTATGAGTGAGTGGAGTGCCAGCCTGCCCCATTCGCAGTGCACAGCCCCCCATACCTGCTGTGACTGCCCAGTGCAGCTGCCCTTCCCTGAGGAGTAGTTTCTGGAGGTTACATTGTGGGGGCCAGGGAGCAAGGTCTGATCTTGGTCTGATCTCGGCTGCCCTCCCCCACTGCCAGCCAGCCCCTCTCCCCCAGCCTGCTGAGATTGTTCTCTGTCAGCCTGCACCTCCATTTCCCACCGTCCCTGGGCCTGCAGCTGTACCAAGGCTGATATGGCCAGCCCCCAGAGTGCTCTTGGCCTTGATCTGTGTCTCCTCCCCTGTCAATTGAGTAGGTAACCTTTGGTGACTTCCTAGGAGAGGGGCCCCTTGAGGTGTGGGCTTCAGCGTCCTATGGGAGGCTTGGGGAGTGTGCATGTGCAGGGGGACCCGTGCCACTTGCAGGGACGTTGGAGGTGACATCGTGGTGCCCCCCCATAGGGGCTGCAGCTGTGCAGGCAGAGAGTGCGACAGGGTGGAGCTCCTCATAAGCCTCATGCTCCAGGGGCTCCATCCACCACGTTCACATCCAGGGCGCTGTACACACCGAGTGCATCCTGGGGCACCGTCCACACTGCTCACATCCAGGGCACCATCTACCCCACTCACATCCAGGGCACTGTCCACGCTGTGTGTGTCCTGGGGGCTCTGTCCACACCACTCACATTCAGGGCACTGTCCATGCCATGTGTGTCCTGGGGCTCCGTCCACAGCACTCACATTCAGGGGTGCCATCCACACCGTGTGTGTCCACGCCATGCACATCCAGAGGTGCTGTCCACACCATGTGTGTCCTGGGGGCGCCGTCCACACTGTGTGCATCCAGGGGTGCCATCCACCCTGCAGACATCCAGGGATGCTGTCCATATCACACAGGTCCAGGGGTGCTGTCTATACCACCTGTGTCCTGGGGCTCCGTCCACACCCAGGGCTGCTGTCTACACCACCTGCGTCCTGGGGCTCTAGCCACTCTGTGCACATCCAGGGCACTGTCTACACCACCTGTGTCCTGGGGCTCCATCCACTCCATGCACATCCAGGGCTGCTGTCTACCCTGCCTGCCTCCTGGGGCTCCATCCACTCCATGCACATCCAGGGCACTGTCTACACCACCTGCATCCTGGGGCTCCATCCACTCTGCACATCCAGAGCACTGTCTACAACACCTGTGTCCTGGGATGCTCTCCACTCCATGCACATCCAGGGGTGCTGTCCACACCGCATGCATCCAGGGGCGCTGTCCACACCACCTGTGTCCTGGGGGTTCCATCCACTCCGTGCACATCCAGGGCACTGTCTACACCACCTGCATCCTGGAGGCTCCATCCACACTGTGTGCATCCTGGGGCTCAATCCATGCCTCACATGCCCAGGGTTGCCGTCGCACCCTGCGGAGTCCTGGTCAGACAGAGTCCAGACCACCTTTTCTCAGCAGATCTAGTGACTTAGGGTGCGATTTGGAGCAGGACGGATCGCCATAAAAGTTAAAGTGTCACAGAGCAGAGAGTTCTTAGGCTCCATTCTTTCTCACTTTTAGTTGTAAAATGCAGTTTAGAAGGTGAAAGATTAACACGGAAACAGTAAACTGTCTGAATTTTATCCTCAGAGTATGAGTTCCACTTTTATTAGAGTGAACTTTGTTTTTATTTTGTTTCGGTATATATCCAACAATGTTGTTAACTTGGAGTTAAACTCTGTTACCTTAAATTCCTGTTAGGGAGTTGTCAAAATATACAGAACAACTAACAGCTTATATGCAGGTAATAATGATCACCACGTTGCTCACTTCCTGTTGCAGAATGTTTTGCCTGGGAGTAAAATAAGTCAGCCTTATAAACCAAGCACATGGATTGGACATATGATTACACAGTACACGTCAAACTTCACAGTGTGACTTGGAGGAGCTAGTGAGGTTCTTTGGATGGGGAAGGGGATGGAGGCTTACTTTTAGAAGAGCAAATTGTACAGCTGATTATACTGGAAGTCTATGTATCTGTTAAGCACCGAGGTTACGTTTTAGCTTAGCACTTTCGTGTATGTGCTATACAAAGGTTTTAGAACTGTGTCAATGATGAAATAAGAAATTCATGACAAATTTTAGGGAGGAAAGTATGACACATTTTGTCATCTTGGATTTAATAGCTGTGCCCTTTTTAAGAGTACCTATGTGTTACCCACTCCAGCTTCATCGTGATGTAATTGACGCACAGCTCTGTGTATGGTTAAGGGTACACCATAATGATCTGCCTTCTGTACATCATGAGATGATTATCACAGTAACTTTAGTGAACACCCATCTCATAGATTGGAGAAGGCAATGGCACCCCACTCCAGTACTCTTGTCTGGAAAACCCCATGGGTGGAGGAGCCTGGTAGGCTGCTGGCCATGGGGTGGCGAAGAGTCAGACACAACTGAGCGCGACTTCACTTTCACTTTTCACTTTCATGCATTGGAGACAGAAATGGCAACCCACTCCAGTGTTCTTGCCTGGAGAATCCCAGGGACGGGGAAGCTTGGTGGGCTGCCGTCTATGGGGTCGCACAGAGATGGACATGACTGAAGCGACTTAGCAGCAGCAGCATCTTGTAGATTAAATAAAATAGAAAAAAACGTTGTCTTTGTGATAAGAACTCTTAGAACTTACACTCTCAACAGCTTTCATATATGACCTGGAACAGTCTTAATTGTACTTGTCGTCTTATACGTGACACCCCTAGTACTTCTTTCTCTCATAAGTGAAATTTTGTACCTTTGACCACCTTCATCCAACTCCCCTCACCCCACCTCTGATAAGAAATCCAATCTCTTTTTCTGAGTTTGTATGTTTTTGAGGTATAACTGACCTGCATAACCCTGTGCTAGTTCCAGGTATACAGTATAGTGATCCAGTATTTCTGTGTATTTCAAAGTGGTCACAAACAGCTGTGTTCTCTTACTGTAAAGCGTCATTGTGGATTATAAGGTACATTACTAAGAGTATAGTCTTTATAAGTTGTAATGAAAGGCTGGTGTGGAGATTTTAGCCTACTGCGTATTTCACCAAACCTTCTTTTCCAATGTCAACATTTTCTAAATTTTCCCAGAACAGAGTTGTTAGTATAATGGATCATGGTAAAGCTTAACTTATGCATGAATTGTCTTTGATGGAGATCAAAACCAGCAATTTGGGAAGTTTTTGAGTTTTGGTTTTGTGGAAAGTAGATCTTAAAAGGGCATCCAGGTTCCAGTCTGCCAGATAAGGATGCAGCTGTTTCACTGTCTAGGACTGGTTGGAAAGACCACTTTTTTGTGTGTGTTTGAAGGCTTCTCTGAAATCTGTGTATAAACATTGTCAGGAGCAGAGTGTCGGGAATCTTGCACGTGAAAGAAGAATGGCAAAAGGAGCACACCGTGCTGGGGCTCGCCGTGGTTCGGGGCCACGTGTCTCAGCCCCGCGCTTCTGGGGTTACTCGCAGCCCCCCGAGAGCACGGCATGGGTGGCGTCGGCAAGCTGCACGGCGCATCACGGGCGGCGTGTGCCTCCCACTTCTGATGAGGCACTCAGGGCCTTTCAGTGGTACAGCTGAGTTGTGTTTAAACCATTTTGACACGTGACATCCAAATTTAACTGAACTTTTAACAGAATTTTAATGTTAGGCTTGTAGCAGAATTGTTTGTCCACCCCTGAAGGCACATTTTACCTATGCCAGACCGTTAATCTCATTCATTTCCATGACACTTGAGACCTCTGTTTTGACTGTGTTCTTGAAAATGATGGTCCTTACTTCATGAAGGGTATGGATGGTACTCTTTTCCTGCAGTCGCATTTTCATGGAAAGTCATGTTCCAGAGTGAGCTGGGAGCCGGGCAGTCAGCTGTCTGGCTGAGGACTCCAGTGTGGTGGAAATGACTTTCCCCAGAGCTGTGTGCCCAGGCGCCCAGATGGGTGCCCAGGCGCCGGACATGGGCCGGCCTGCGAGTTGCGGAAATGTCCAAAGGCCAGACCATGGCTGCTCTCATTGCGGAAAAGGGTCTCCTCCTCCTCCAGCCACTGTCTCCAAAATGGGCACTCGAGAAGTGCTAGAAGACGGGAATTTATTTGCAGGAGAGAGGATCACCGAGAAGTTCACTTGGCTCATTCATGCCGACTGAGGAAAGCTAAGTGTAAATGTTTAATGCTGGAACTCATGAAATGACATGCATTCAGAATGACAGGGAGTCTTCATTAGGCTCCCTGTGAAGAGGCAGCCAGCTCTTGGCATTTTTCTTCCAGTCACAAGAAGTTCATCATGAAGACAGAGAATTATATCAGTTTCAATTTCACTGTTAAATATGCACAGCTTGGGACACAAGCTATTTCCTGTCTTAGTTTTCTCTAGTTGTAGACAGGCAGTGAGGCGGAGTCATCCTGGCAGACAGGTGATTCACTTTGAGTTGAAGTAAGTTTAGTGTGTCTTTAATGTATTAATGAAGAGTTCCTCTTTTTTCTCTTTCTTCTTCTTGCCTCCCTTCTGTTTTTCCCCTAATTTAGATTACCACAAGCTAATTTGAATTGATTGCACGAGTGTAAATTATTAAAAAAACCAAAACCCTGTCTATCCAACTATCATTTTTGTTGCTGAGACAAGATAAAAACCTCAGAATAAAAAGCATGACATTTAAGTGAACACAATGATTTTACACAAGATGACAAGTAAATAATTGATTTCTGGTAGTTGCTGGCTTGATGAGAGAAAGGGGAGGAGCTCAAAGGAAGAAATATTCCTGCCTTCCACACTAATAAGCCCTGGTTTCTGCAGGAATGCAGGGACTCTGCTGTGGGTGGGGAGGGCAGCTGCATCCCCACCCTGCCCACAGTGGCCACAGGGAGCAGCAGACAGTGGACACAGGAGAGCAAACGCAGGCTGCCTGTGTTCACGTCCCTCCAGTACTTGGAGAAGGTATCGAAGGAGAGTGTGTTCATTTTTCGCAGGCAGTGTTTAATAGCCTGAAAATAGCTGCTTTTAGGAAGGAAATCTTGAAACTCAAGCATCGGCTCCTTCACTTGACCTCAGTGGGAAAGGAGATATCTTCATGGATGCATATTTGTCAGGCTGTTGTGTTACCTCGATACCAGAATCTCCTTTTCTCTCTGTAGTTTTTATTAAGTCTTTTCTTAAATGCATCAGTGCCCCCTCCGTTGCTTGGACTAAGACCACACAGAGCAGACTACCCTCCCCAGACGGTTTGGCACGCCCGCCATGTGCTCAGCGTGATTCCACTTCTCCCCCGATCCCAAGTCACTGTCTCTCCCTGACTCTGTCACTTCTTCCATATTATTCTTCTTATACCTATCAGACACGGCTTTTAATTTTTTATGCATTGAGAAATCAGGTAACTGGGTTTACCATGAGTTCTCTTTTATGTAAGGAAGATTATGAAGGAATTTGGGCCTTTGGGTGGAGGACTCAGACTTCTATGCCCAGGCCTGTGTGTTAGAGGGTGGATATGTCCAAAGTCTGATTTCTAAATGCTACACTTTTTAGGGTGCCATGGAAGAACAGCTAACTCTGAATTAGCTTCAGCAAAATCTACTTCTAGATTACCTGTACGTCTGTGGTGGCGGTTTGTGGTTTAGTTGCTAAATTGTGTCTGACTCCCTGAGACCCCATGGACTATAGCCCCCCAGGATCCTCTGTCCATGGGATTTTGCAGGCAACGATACTAGAGCAAGTGGCCATTTCCTTCTCCAGGGGGTCTTCTTGACCCAGGGATTGAACTTGTATCTCTTGCATTGCAGATGACCTCCTGCATTGTAGGTGGTTTCTTTACCACTGAGACACCAGGGAAGCTGCATCAAATTTGATCTTGATGCAAATCCTGGCTCCTGCTTATTCTCCATAGGGAGGAAAGTGTTCATATTTGATTTCTTGCTGAAAATTCAGTCTGCAGACTGTTACTGCACTGAAGTGATTTGGAGAATTGTGGTATGTTTCCCAGGGTAATTGAAGAGACCCAGTACTTTTGAACAGTAATGATAGCATTTTCCCCCTCATTTTTAAAGCTTTTTATTGTAGTGAAATATGTATAACATAAAATTTACCATTTCAAGTGCATAGTTCTTAGACGTTAAGTCCATTCATGGTGTGTATCCACTTATAGAACTTTTCGTCTTCCCTACTAAACACTTTCTTCCCGCTCCCCACCCCAAGGCCACCAGTGTTTTATTCCTCATTGTCAGACACACCTGATCTCATCCAGTCCAGCCCTTGGGACTTTTCATGCATCCAGAGACCCTGGTCAGTGCCTGGCCGCATGCCCTCCAAGTTTGGGCTCCTTTTCTATTTATGTGTGTGTGTGTTTTTCAGTGGACTATAGTTGATTTATAATGTTATGTTAATTTCTACTCTGTGGCAAAGTGATTCAGTTATAATATATATACATTTAAAAAATATTCTCTTCCATTGCAGTTTATCATAGGATATGGAATATAGTTCCTGTGCTATACGGCATGACCTTGTTTATCCATTCCATATATAGTTGACATCTGCTAACCCCAGCCTCCTGCTCCATTCCTCCCCGACCCCCCTCTTTCTTGGCAGTCACAAGTCTGTTCTCTGTGTCCATTTCTTCTCAGATAAGTTCATCTGTGTCATAGTTTAGATTTCACATATAAGTGATTTCATATGGTATTTGTCTTTCTCTGTCTGATTCACTTCACTTAGTATGGTAATCTTTAAATCCATCCATGTTGGTGCTAACAGCATTAGTTCATTCTTATGGCTAAGTAGTGTTCCTCTGTGTGTATGTGTGTGTGTGTGTCTTACCACATGTTTTTCCATTCATGGTGAGAAACTCAGACCCTTCCCACGAAGATCGGGTACAAGGCAAGGATGTGCCCTCTCACCAGTCCTTTTCCAGACGTCATACTGGAAGTCCTCGCCAGTGTAGAAGTAAAAGGTACACAGATTGGAAAGGAAGGTATAAAACTCTTTGTCGCCCCATTCACTCTTGGTCAGTTCTGCTTGTATTTCTTCATTCTTTAAAACAAGCAAATTATTGTCTTTGTTCACAGTTGACATGACATGATTGTCTATGTAGAAAATTCTAAAGAACTGATGGAAAAATGCCTAGAACTAATAAGCAATTGTAGTAAAGTTACAAATAACAAAATTAGTTTATAAAAATCAGTTGCTTTCCTACATACTAGCAACAGAGAAGTAGGATTTGAAATTAAAAATACAATACTATTCACAGCATAGTCTCCAAATATGAGGTATATATAAATCTAACAAAATATGTACAAGATCTATATGAAGAAAACTGCAAAACTCTGATGAAAGAAATCAAGAAACTTAATAAATGGAGAGATAGTCCATTTCCATGGATAGGAAAACTCATTATTGTCAAGATATCAGGTCTTCCAAACTTGATCTCTAAATTCAGTGCAATCCCATTGAAAATCCCAGCCCGTTACTTGGTGAATATCAACAGATTCCCAAATGTGTGTGTAGAATAGGCAACACAATATAGAAAAACAAAAGAGTTGGAGAATCGATGCTACCTGACTTTGACTTAATATAAAGCTATAGTAGCCACCATTGGGTGGTACTGGCAAAAGAATTTTCAAAAGAACTGACAGGTTGATGAGTGGAACAGAATATAAGGCTCAGAAATAGACCCACACGAATACAGTCAACTGATTTTTGACATGGGAACAGATACAATATGGTGGAGAAAAGAGAGTCTTTTCAGTAAAAGCTAGTAGAGTAACTGGACATCAGCAGTCAGTGAAATGAACCTAGGCACACACCTTATACTCTTCATAAATTAACTCAAAATGGAATATAAAACATAAAATTATAAAACTCCCTAGAAGATAACATAGGAGAAAATAAAGGTGACCTTGGATCTCATGATGTCTTTTAAAATACAACAGTAAAGACATGATCCATGATGGAAACATTGATAAGATGAACTTTATTAAAGTTTAAATTTTTTTTCTACAAAATACACTGTCTGGAAAATAAGAAAATCTACATGGAAGCTTTTAGACTAGAAGCTAATATTTGCAAATATTTGCAAAAGACATATCTGATGAAGGACTGTTATCCAAAATTTGCAAAAACTCTTAAAACTCAACAGTAAAAAAGCAAACAACTAGGGGTAAAGGGGTTAACTGTATAGTGATGAAGGGAAGCTGAACTTTTGATAGTGAGCATGCTATAGTGTACATAGAAGTTGAAATATAATATATCTGAATTTTATGTAGTATTATAAACCAATGATGCTTCAATAAAACAGAAAAAAAAACAACCCTTTTAAAACTGGACAAAACACCTGAACAGATGTCTCATCCAAGAAAGTAAAACAGATAGCAAATAAGCATATGAAAAATGCTCCATATTGTATGTCATCAGAGGAATGCCATTTAAAACAATGGTGAGATACTACACCTGTTAGAGTGGCCACTCTCCCACAGTCTGCATGGCACAGCACCCCTGCTGCCCCTCCAGAATAAGAATGGCCAAAATCTGGAATGCTGACAACACCATATCTTACTGAAAATGTGGAGCAACAGGAACTCACACTCATGGCTGAGAGGAGTGCAGAATGGTGCAGCCACGGTGGAAGGCGGTGTAGCAGTTGCTTATAAAACTACATATACTCTTAGCAGGTGGTCCAGCACTTGCACTCCAAGTGAGTCCAGATGTACGTTCATACAGATGTTTGCTGCTGCTGAGTCGCTTCAGTCGTGTCCGATTCTGTGCGACCCCATAGACAGCAGCCCACCAGCCTCCCCCGTCCCTGGGATTCTCTGGGCAACAATACTGGAGTGGGTTGCCATTTCCTTCTCCAATGCATGAAAGGAAAAGTGAAAGTGAAGTTGCTCAGTCGTGCCCAACTCTTAGTGACCCCATGGACTGCAGCCTACCAGGCTTCTTCATCCATGGGATTTTGCAGGCGAGAGTACTAGAGTGGGTTGCCATTGCCTTCTTCAACACAAATGTTTAGAGCAGCTTTATGCATAACTGACAACACATGAAAGCAATTGGATATCCTTCAGTCAGTGAATGGATAAATTGTTGTATATCCAGACAATGGAATATTATTCAGCACTAAGAAGAATAAGCTATCAGGCTATAAAAAGATATGCAGGATCCATAAAATGCATATTACCAAGGGAAACAGGCCACTGTGGAAAAGCTGCATATTTTATATTTCAACCATATGACATTCTGTAAAAGGCAAAGCTGTGGTGACAGTAAAAAGATCAGTGGTTGCCAGCAGTTAAGGGGGACAGGTGGAAGAGTTTTGGACCAGTGACTCCATCCTCTGCCTGATACTGGAATGGCTGGTGAGTGCCGTTATACGTTTGTCAGACCCACAGAATGCCCAGCAGCTTCAAACGTGAATTCCGATGTAAACTTTGGACTTCAGGTGAGCAAGATGTGTTAGTGTTGGTTCATAGATTATAGTAAATACACCTTCCTAGTGGGGTTGCTGATGGTGGGGACTGTGAGGGGTCAGGGATATATGGGAACTCTCATTCTTTGGCTTTTTTTCTGGGAACCTAAAACTGCTCTAAAAAGAGAAAAATAGAAATCATGAAAATATATTTAAAATAAGTATTAAAGAGTGCTGAATTTATCCTGTCATTCTATTGCTTCAGATTACAAAATTTTACTTTTTATTCTGTAATGATTATATCTTTCAGAGACTCTTTTAGGAATGAGATAATGAAGATATCCCAGAAGCATTTATTTCTTTTCAACACTATTAACATGATATGAAATGTAGATTAGCTACATTTAGAAAGAAGTATCTGAAACTGGGTTTTGTAATTTTTCTTGCATTGTTGGCATTAGTATGTAAAGTGTACATTAATACCATGGTGCAGAGCCCCACTTGTGAGTGTGGGTCAAGGGGTGACTATGCAGTACTGTCTTTGGGTAGCGTCAGCAAATTTTGTGCTAGATTTCTTGGCATCTGACAGATTGCCCAATATAAATGGAAATAAAAACTTCTAAAATGCTTTTGTCTGCCAGCCACACACATAACAGTTGTATATTCATAGTCTAGTCTGTAACTGTCTACTGTGAGACATGCTGTGGACACACATAGGACTTTATTCAAGTTGAGGTAACTAGCTGTCTAAGAAGGGTCGTGAGCTTCCAGATGTTCAAGCTGGATTTAGAAAAAGCAGAGGAACCAGAAACCAAATTGCTGACATTTGCTGAAG
>SJYC01050657.1:0-13571 GCA_006408675.1 Madoqua kirkii | reverse complement strand
AGTGTGTGTGCCATCTAATGCCCTCTTGCAACGCCTACCATCTTACTTGGGTTTCTCTTACCTTGGGCATGGGGTATCTCTTCACAGCTGTTCCAGGAAAGTGCAGCTGCTGCTCCTTACCTTGGATGAGGGGTATCTCCTCACTGCCACCCTTCCTGATCTTCAACATGGGATAGCTCCTCTAGGCTCTCCTATGCCCACGCAGCCTGTGCTCCTTGGATGTGGGATGGCTCCTTCTGGCCACCGCCCCTGGTCTAGGGAGTAGGGTGGCTCCTCCCGGCTGCAGCCCCAACCTTGGACATGCGGTAGCTCCTCTCAGCCATTCCTGCGCTGTCACAGCTTGGCACTCTTGGCTGCTGCCCCTGACCTTGGACGTGGGATAACTCTTCTTGGTTGCTGCCCTTCAGGCATGGTGTCCTCCTGGCTTCTGCCCCTGATCTTGGACGTGGGGTAGCTCCTTTCAGCTGCGCTTAGTGTGCTGGTCACAAGGTGTCCATAGGTGTGTGGATTTATCTCTGGGCTGTTTTTTTCCATTGATCTATATTTCTGTCTTTGTGCCAGTATCATACTGTCTTGATGACTCTGGCTTTGTAGCAGAGCCTGAAGTGAGGCAAGTTGATTCCTCTAGTTCCATTCTTCTTTCTCAAGATTACTTTGGCTATTTGAGGTTTTTTGTATTTCCATACAAATTGTGAAATTATTTGTTCTGTTCTGTGAAAAATGCCATTGGTAGCTTGATAGGGATTGCATTGAATCTATAGATTGCTTTGGGTAGTATACTCATTTTCACTGTATTGATTCTTCCGATCCATGAACATGGTATATTATCCATCTATTAGTGTTCTCTTTGATTTCTTTCACTAGTGTTTTATAGTTTTCTATATATAGGTCTTTAGTTTCTTTAGGTAGATATATTCCTAAGTAGTTTATTCTTTTCATTGCAATGGTGAATGGGATTGTTTCCTTAATTTCTCTTTGTATTTTCTCATTAGTAGTGTATAAGAATGCAAGGGATTTCTGTGTGCTGAATTTATATCCTGCAACTTTACTATATTCATTGATTAGCTCTAGTAATTTTCTGGTGGAATCCTTAGGGTTTTCTATGTAGAGGATCATGTCATCTGCAAACAGTGAGAGTTTCTTCTTTTTCAGTTTGGATTCGATTAATTTTTTTCTCTGTTCTAATTGCTGTGGCCAAAACATCCATGAACACAGTATATTTCTCCATCTATTACTGTCCTCTTTGATTTCTTTCACCAGTGTTTTATAGTTTTCTATATATAGGTCTTTAGTTTCTTTAGGTAGATATATTCCTAAGTAGTTTATTCTTTTCATTGCAATGGTGAATGGGATTGTTTCCTTAATTTCTCTTTGTATTTTCTCATTAGTAGTGTATAAGAATGCAAGGGATTTCTGTGTGCTGAATTTATATCCTGCAACTTTACTATATTCATTGATTAGCTCTAGTAATTTTCTGGTGGAATCCTTAGGGTTTTCTATGTAGAGGATCATGTCATCTGCAAACAGTGAGAGTTTCTTCTTTTTCAGTTTGGATTCGATTAATTTTTTTCTCTGTTCTAATTGCTGTGGCCAAAACTTCCAAAACTATGTTGAATAATAGTGGTGAAAGTCTCTTGTTCTTGTTTACATTGTCTTGTGAAAATAATTCTGTTTTGATGAACAAGAGTTTTTTTGAGTAGCATCAAAGTAATGAAATAATTATGCAAAGTTATGCATATTATTATGAAAAGAAATGTTTTTCATAAACCACTTAGGTAAATGAAATTCTGTTCAACAGGTTTTTTAAAAAAATTCAAACACCCCATTAGGCTTGCATCTTTTTTGGAAATAATGAACTGAAGTCTGCATTATGTTTCATTGTCATTTATTCAATTAGCATTGCTTCATTGTCTGCCTCATAGTATGCATAATCATAGGTTAGGCCATATCTAGAGAAAGTGCGAAGCTGTCACACAAAATATTTTGTCTCACTGTAGATTAGAAGGTGAAGTTTGCAGTTTCAGATGCAAATGATCCTTTGTGGTAAGAAGGTGGAAATAAGCAGGAAAGTAAACACAGGAGGAGGGACTGGAAGGAGAAGAGGAGGGAGGAGAAGGGTAAAAAGGCAGAAAGGCTCTTGGGGCCTGGGGTGAGCAGGGAAGGGGGATGGGAGAAAGGAAAGCCTGGAATACTCACTGAAGCCCTTGTGCCAGCCTGCTTGGTGTGTCATAGATAATCTTATCTGCCTTTTTTGTTGATGATCAGTCACTCAGTTGTGTTCGGCTCTTTGCAACCCCATAGACTGCAACACACCAGGCCTTCCTGTCCTTTACTGTCTCTTGGAGTTTACTCAGACTCATGTCCATTGAGTCAGTGATGCCATCCAAACATCTCACCATCTGTTACCCCCTTCTCCTGCCCTCAATCTCTCCCAGCATCAGGATCTTTTCTAATGAGTTGGTTCTTCACATCAGGTGGCCAAAGTATTGGAGTTTCAGCTTCAGCATCAGTCCTTCCAAGGAACATTTAGGACCAGTTTCCTTTAGGACTGTCTGGTTTGATCTCCTTACGGACCAAGGGACGTTCAAGTGTCTTCTGCAGCACCACAGTGTGAAAGCATCAATTCTTCGACTCTCAGCCTTCTTTACGGTCCAACTCTAACATTCATACATGACTACTGGCAAAACCAGAGCTTTGACTATACAGACAAACTATACTTTGTTGGCAAAATAACCTCTCTGTGCTTTAACACGCGGTCTAGGTTTGTCATAGCTTTTCTTCCAAGGAACAAGCATCTTAATTTCATGGTTGCATATCTGCCTCTACTGTCTCCATTTTGCATCTTATGTCACAGTGTGAGTTAATGATAGAAACAGGGTTTGAACACATATGATTTCACTTTTCTAGTAATAGTGACTCTCATCATGGGCCAAGCTTGATGTTGAAAATAGTACAATTACTGCTCCATATCATCTCTCTCCTCTGTCAGCTTGAGTCCCAGGGGGGAAGATGGCTCCAGGGGATCCACAGTGACCTGCAGGGGATGCAAGCTGTAGATGGGAATACGTGGGAGAACCTCAGACAGACCTGGCTTCAGGGAAAACTTTGTGGAGGAGGTGAGTCTTGTTTGAGAACTGAAGGACAAAAGCAAAGACCGTGTTCCTCTCCTGGGACAAGCTGTATGATTTTTGTTTTGTTTAGTGTTTATTTCATCTTTTTCCTCCATTGCTTTTTTTTTTTTTTTTTTCCCAACTTGCTTTTATTTTCTGGCCTTAGAATCCAGAGTCTCAAGGAAGTTCTAATGCCATTATTCATTACTGGGGGGTGGTGCACAGTGGGGACTCTGAGCCTGCTTCTTGGCTTTGGGAGCTCTCTAGGAGCTGGGTGGGTGCAGGACAGAGCAGGAGGCAAACTTGGGCAGCTGCAGACCCTACACTTGACACAGATTCAAGCCTTAGTGTCATCTCATTTTGTCCTGGGGGTGTCAGGATGCGATGAACTTTGTGTAGCTAAAATGCTTGTCATTTACTGGCCTTTTAGGTTATGTGTATTTGATTTGATAGGAATGGAAAATACTTGCTCAATCATTTGGAAGGAAACATTTGACATAATTTTATGGGCTTCGCTTGTGGTTCAGATGGTAAAGAATCTGCCTGCAGGAGACTTGGGTTCAATCACTGGGTCAGGAAGTTCCCCTGGAGGAGGAAATGGCAACCTACACCAGTGTTCTTGCCTGGAGAGTCCCGTAGACAGAGGAACCTCTGTCTACAGTCTGGGCTACAGTCTGTGGGGTCAGAATCAGATACAACTAAGTGACACACATATTTGACTTAATAGAAACATTCTTCCAATTTTGTTAAAACTTTGTTAAAGCTAATATTAAAATACATTGTGTGGTTGTGTGTGCATGCACATATGTTTTTTTAGAAAGCTTTGTATTTTTCTTCTGAAAAAGAAATACAGCTTTAAGGTTGATTTTTTTGTCTCTTTCTCCTGCCCAGTGGTAACTGTGGGCTTCCCTGGTGGCTCAGACGTATAGAATCTGCATGCAGTGTGGGAGACCCAGGTTCAGTCCCTGGGTTGGGAAAATGCTCTGGAGGAGGGCATGGCAACCCACTCCAGTATTGTTGCCTGGAGAATCCCATGGATAGAGGAGGCTGGCGGGATGTGGTCCATTGGGTTGCAAAGAGTCAGATATGACTGAGCACAGCACAGTGATACCTGCATCCTTGGTCGATGGAGAGTTCCTTTAGGAACACAGTCAAAGGGAGCAGAGAGGGGGCCCCGGTGGGCTCTGTAGGCAACAGGACAGACGTAATCCCAGAGAAATCGGAGTGGGTGGGAGGGCAAAGGTCATTTCAACTCTGAGCAGCAACTGCTAACACTTGGCAGCCTGAGCCAAGTATTTTGCATGTTTGTGATGACTTGTTTTAGAATGTAGGAGTCTTGGTGAGATGTTCAGGAGCCAGCAGATCCTGTGTCCTTTTCGACTGTGGCCCCATCCGCTTTGTCCCTGCCCTGTTTCTGTAAAATGACCATGGTCCTGAGTGTAGTTTCCCTGGTTTGTCAAGGCTTGCTGTATGTCCCAGTACTCCTGCCTGGAAAATCCCATGGACAGAAGAGCCTGGAAGGCTGCAGTCCATGGGGTTGCTGAAGGTCGGACATGACTGAGCGACTTCACTTTCACCCATTGGAGAAGGAAGTGGCAACCCAGCCCAGTGTTCTTGCCTGGAAAATCCCAGGGATGGGGGAGCCTGGTGGGCTGCCGTCTGTGGGGTCACAAAGAGCCAGACACAACTGAAGTGACTTAGCAGTAGTAGCAGCAGCTGTATGTCCCACCAG
Organism: Madoqua kirkii; assembly: GCA_006408675.1. Taxonomy (NCBI): domain Eukaryota; kingdom Metazoa; phylum Chordata; class Mammalia; order Artiodactyla; family Bovidae; genus Madoqua; species Madoqua kirkii. The sequence continues at coordinate 8,729 of SJYC01050657.1, read as the reverse complement.
GCACCTTGTCTCCTGAGAGCTTGGGGTGGGGTTGCTCAGTATAACTTATCATGGTGCAGGCCAAGTGGTTGACTGAGACATTTTTTACTTGATGTATTTAGTTTGATTAAATCCTATGTGCAGTCTTCTTGGATGCTAGACCCCAGGGTAGTGTTGGCAGGATCCTGGGTGAAGTCACAAAGTTATTGCATGAGGCTGGGAGCTTGCCAGCACCCCTGTTCCTAAAGTCGCGTGTGACGCACAGCAGTATCATTTTCAGGTCACTGGGAGTGGAGTGTCGCTCACATTAGCTGGCAGTTCCTGGGTCTGGTCATGTTTCCTCCACACCCTCTCCAAGGGTGCTCTTTAGTTCCACTCTCCCGATCTCCCGAAAGGACTGATCTGAGAGAGTTCGGTCACAGGGCCTCTCTGGCTGCTGCACTGGCCGCCCTCCAGATCCCGGCACTCTTTATTCCCCTTAGAAACATGAATTGAAAATGTATTTATTGTTCTTCTGTTGTTGGTGAGGGCAAGACCCCATTGTAAAAGGCCCCAGTGGGCTGGAATTGCTCTTTCAGGTTTTTTTTTTTTTTTTTGCCGCCAAAGTGGATTTGAGAACTCCTATGGATATGGTTTGCTTGTTTTCCCAAGTCAGGATTTGGGTTTTTCCCGTGTGTGTGTGTGTGTGTGTGTGTTTTGTTAAATTCTTCACATATTCTTGGTGTTATCTTTCCTTTCTTTGAGTCAGAAAACTTTCACTGAGTGTCAGTGTGGTGTGTTGGCAAATTTCAAGAAAGCGAAAGAACAGAATTTTTTAGTCCTGTTAAGAATGTCATTGAGCTCCTCGCCGAGTTCTTGGCTGTGTTACTAAGTGAGAAACTATGGCAGGGGGCTTTTCTGACCCGTGAGTGCGTGTCAGCACATGAATGAGGATCAGTCGCTTTAAAAATAACCCCCGAAGGATGTGCTGTGGGCCTCCCTGGACCCCTCTGATTAGGGCTGTGCATTTGACAGGTCTGTAAATTGGCCTCCATTTTGGGGTGATTTTATCTTATTTTTGCAAAATCAGAGTTCTTAATGTAAAAGAGACTACATTAATGCACATGGGGCAGTTTGCCATGCTTAGTACTGCCTTATCAGTGGGATTACAAAAATATAGGCTTGTTCTTGTGTTAGGAATGTGACAAGTCATTTCTTTTCCTCCAAGACCGGCCATGTGGTGTTAATTTTTGACCTGATTCATAGGGCCTCTGATACCCTCCATACAGAGTGTGTATAAAACAGCTAGACCAAACATCACTCACTTGCAGCTCTTGCCAACAAAGAAATACTGTGTACTAAATTTGAATCTAGTTTCAAAACAAATGTCAACATTTTAAAACGCAGGATTTACTGGAACGTAAATAGTGTGTTTAGTGCAGCAGTTCCTCCTGACTCGCCCCTTATTCTGTCAGCATGTCAGGTAACGCCACAGATTTTCATCTTAATATACGATTCCTGTCTCTCTTTCATTCTCTGATGACTGATTGATACAGAGGAAGGAAAGCCCACCCTCTTACAAAGCCTTCTCTTCAGCAAATCAACTTCTCAGTATGTCAGATTACTTCAGATTTCAGAAACAACATAAGCAGGAGCCCAGCCTCATCAAAGGGGGACAGCTAGGCAAGATGCAGTTTCATCTGTGTAAATTAGGTGTGTGTTCAGTAATCATCTTCATACTTGTGTTGTTGCCAGCATGCTGCTGTGCTGTCACTTCAGTCATCCAACTTTTGCAACCCCTTGAACTGTAGCCCACCAGGCTCCTCTGTCCATGGGATTCACCAGTCAAGAATACTGGAGTGAGTTGCCATTTCCTTCTCCAGGGATCTTTCTGACTCCGGGATCAAACCCACTTCTCCTATGGCTTCTGCATTGCAGGCAGATTCCTTATCCCATAAGCTACCAGGGAAGCTGTTGCCAGCATATTTGGAGCTTTGCTGCTGCTGCTGAGTCGCTTCAGTCGTGTCCAACTCTATGCGACCCCATAGACGGTAGCCCACCAGGCTCTCCCGTCCGTGGGATTCTCCAGGCAAGAACACTGGAGTGGGTTGCCATTTCCTTCTCGAATACATGAAAGTGAAAAGTGGAAGTGAAGTCGCTCAGTTGTGTCCAACCCTCAGCGACCCCATGGACTGCAGCCTTCCAGGCTCCTCCATCCATGGGATTTTGCAGGCAAGAGTACTGGAGTGGGGTGCCATTGCCTTCTTTGATTTGGAGCTTTAAACCTGGCTTATTTGGGGACATTTTTATGTTTCAGGATTGTTGGAGGAGAAAGAGACAATTTAATTGTACAAATACTGTTTTGATTTTGAAGATGCAAGGGGTTTGACAGAATAGGGTGACCTAATGCAATTATCTGCTGGGAGTTTTGTTGAATTAGTGTGATTAAACAAGATGAACACCTCAAGGTTGAGACACTCTAGCACTCAAGACCTCTAGGAACGTGAATGGGGCTAGTGCTACAGGCTTTAGAAGCAAGTTCCTTCTTGTCTCAGATTCGATGGGGGGTTTGTTTTGGCCTATTTACTTCATCTCACTCAGCAGTCCCCCATGACATGTTACTTGTCCCCTGAGTTGTTATTTCCTCAGGATTTAAATGAGGGAAAAGTCAGAATGAGGGAGAGGGGAGTGGTATTTTTTGAATCCTTCTCTGTGCCAAGCTCATACCAGGTGCTTTCTTCACATGGGGTCTTATGGGATGAAAATGTTTTAATTCTTGTTGTGTAAAAAGTGCACAAGATCATACAGCCCTGGCCATCTCACACACAGCCTGTGTTCTTGCTTCTGTCATGTTCTTCTAGCCCCCTGTTCCTTTTAGGGGGTCTGCAGTGTGTATCAGAGCAGCTGTCTCTTGATTAGAGTGAGAAAAAAGAAGGAGGATTATTCAGTCATTCATTCAACACATATTTGTATATGCCAGATATACAGATATATGTGTATTTGTATATGTATATTCTAGGTGTGTCCTTGACCAAACAGGCTTCCTTTCTTTTATTTAGCTGTGACTTAACACATTTATGGGCTTCCCTGGTGGCTCAGACAGTAAAGAATCTGCCTGCAATGCAGGAGACCTGAGTTCAGTCCCTGGGTTGGGAAGATCCCCTGGAGAAGGAAATGGCAACCCACTCCAGTATTGTTGCCTGGGAAATCCCATGGACAGTGGAGCCTGGTGGGCTCTAGTCCATGGGTTTGCAAACAGTCGGACACGACTGAATGACTAACGCTCTTATACACTTTATACATTTGTAATGGGAGTTGTTGAACAGTTAGGATATCTCCATTTCATTGTTGAGTTGCTAAGTCATGTCCAGCTCTTTGTGACTCATGAACAGTTTCTTTACTGCGGAACTTGTTGTTTAGTCACTAAGTCATGTCCAACTCTTTGCAACCCCATGGACTGTAGCCTGCCAGGCTCCTCTGTCCATGGCAAGAATCCTGGACTGGAATGGGTTGCCATTTCCTTCCCCAAGGAATCTTCCCAAGCCCTTAAACACTTATGTCAGTCTCATGCAGGATTTCCAAGCTGAGTTGATCATACACTCTTTTTTCCTAAGAGCTTCTAGCCCAAACAGTGTTGAGGAGAACGCGCACTGCTGTCTAGGTACAGAATGCTGTATTTCCCTCCTGTAGGTTTTTTTTTTTTTTCTTTCCCTACTCAGAAAGCACACAATTGTGTCTTTCAAAGTTCTTTTTATTTAAGAACACCTTAGCATTTCTTTTTTAAGATATTGAAATATAGTTATTTACAATGTTGCATTAGTTTCAGTTATATAGCAAAATGATTGTTATACATATATCCAGTCTTTTTTAGCTTATTTTCCCATATAGGCCATTACAGAGTATTGAGTAGAGTTCCCTGTACTATGCAATAGGTCCTTGTTAGTTGTCTATTTTATATATACTAGTGTGTATATTTCAATCCCAATATCCCAATTTATCACCACCATCCCCTTTACTTCTTGTTAACAATAGATTTGTTTTCTACATCTGTGAGTCTATTTCTGTTTTATAAATAAGTTCATTTTTATCAATTTTTAGATTCCATATATAAGTAATATTGTACGGTATTTGTCTTTGCTTCAATGTTTCTAAAGATAAATTTATTAAACGTACATTAGGTGCACCGGTTAAATATTTGATGACAACAATGTATCTAAAGGAGCTTAAACTGATTCTCTTTTTGTCACAAGGTTGCGAGATAAAATTATTATGTTACTTTTTTAGAAATAGGCATTTCTGCAGGCCTTGAATTAACTGATACTTTGGTTTCTGAAGGTAGGTATTTACTTCCATTGTGTTTTCAGAGGTTCAGATGATTGTCACAGTGCCTTAAACTCAAATAATAATTATAAGCTGTCTGCAAGCTGAAGACTTTCGTTCATTTTAAATTACCCTCTGTAAAGAACCATATCCCCTCCTTTGGAGATGGTAAATTGAAATAGCCCTGCCTGCCCTGGTCTCCGTTTCTTGAGCACAGAGGTTCACTGTTGGAGCTTTCAACGTATGTTCTGTTTGCCTAGATGTGTGGGCACAGGAGAAAACAGGGCCCAGAACCAAGGCTGATCTCATCCCAGGGGCCAGCCCCTGCCGAGGAGGTGGGGGAGAAGCGGCCTCTGCCAGGACCATGGCACTTGCCCCCAGGTGTTGGGTGGTGCAGACCACGCCCTCCACAGATATTTACTGAGAGACTCATCTGTAGCTTCCTCCTTAATTCTGTATCTGGAGGTCAGAGGTCACTGAGAGTTCCGAGGGGGCTCAAGGTGACTTCGGTCTCAAGTGGTCATTTGCCAGGCATTGTGGTAATGTACTAGTGGCCCGTGCACAGCCCTTAGCACATGGCCATGGGTGTTCTTCAGTCCTACAGCCACCCTGTTACCAGGCAACAGTTACCACAGGACCATCAGCAGCCCTGCTCAGCCATGGGTCAGGGCTGCAGGGCCACCCCCAGGTGAGCAGCCCTTAGTGGCCCACTCAGCCAGCCGTCGGGGGGGCTTTGGGTATCAGGCTGAGCAGTGAGACCAGAGGCGGGCCTGGTCTTCTCACCCAGCCTCAGGCCAGGGGGTGAGCTGGGGGCCCCGGAGCAGTCTGGGGGCTCTGTCTTGCAGGCTCCAGAGCCTCACCAAGGCCGCTGCTGCCAAGCCCAGGCCACCAGGTGGCAGAGACCCTCTCCCCATCCCTGCCCCTGTGATCTGATGGCATCGCCCATCTGCATGGGACCTGCCCCTACATCTGGGTGTCCTGAGGAGCCAGAGGCCAGCTGGGTCCTAGGTGCTGGGCTCCCTTAGCTGTGACTGCTGGACGGGTCTGGGGACCTGGCCCCAAGGACCGTGCTAATGGTTCTGAGGTACTTGGCCACTTTACAGTGGATAAACTGAAGCTGGAGACCGTTAGATATGTGCCCAAGGCGCATGTCTCAGAACTGGAGGGGCCTGGGTGCAAATCCAGGAGGTGGACTCTGCTCCTTTGGGCTTCACCAAGGTCCCGGGCTGTCAGTGTGATAGATGGGGTTTCAGTGTTGAGACCTTCTCCCCAGAACTTTTAATAGTAAACCTCCTATTGCCATTGGAAGGATTAAAATCCACGTATGATTTGACTGGGAAACCGAGGCCTTGGGGTAACTCGGCAATGTTTTCTGTGTGACGTCATAGAAAGTTACCATGGAAACAGTAACAGTGTTATGAATGCAGAGTTATAACCTGGAGCGGGAAGTTAGCAACCTGAGGAGAGAGAGACTGAGAAATAGCAGACAAATTCAGCAGCATGCTGTCTTTTCAGTCATATCTGACTCTTTGTGACCCTATGGATCATAGCTTACCAGACTCCTCTGTCCGTGGGATTCTCCAGGCACGAATACTGGAGTAGGTTGCCATGTCCTTCTCCAGGGGATCTTCCCCACCCAGGGATCCAACCCACATCTCTTGTGTCCTGCATTGGCAGGCAGATTCTTACCACTAGCCCAGTGTGAGGGCTAAATGCCTGTCCTCTCAGCCTTCCCAAAACATGCATGTGAAACTACTCTTTTTACTTTCCCCAGTGTTGTTACTACTTTCAGAACTTGTTGAAAGTAAAATAATTCCCATGTGTGCGTATGTGTTTTCAGTTCAGCATATACTGTTTTTTTCCAGCAGTCCCCCCCCCACCCACCCCGCACAGGATCCTGCCTTTCCAGCCCCCTCTAATCCCTTCTTGAAGATATTCCCAGTGGAGATAAAGTGTTTCCTGGGTTTTGCATCAACAGATTCCCTGTGGAGTGAGTTAGCACTGGTATTTGCTGATTGATAAAGCTGATTTTGGCAGCCAGATGGAGGGAGTAAAGTTAAAACAACAACAAAAAAACCACATTATTTTCCCAGTAGAAACTTAAATTCTAAATTATGTTGTTCCTGTCGCTGTTAAGTAAATACAATTCTCTCCCAAAAATGCTTATTTCATAAACATTGATAATATGTCTTAAACATTGTCATAGAAAATTCTTTAGATCACTGGTAAGTGGAGGTGGCCACAGTCACCCCCCTCCTCTCTGTGTATCTGGAGTCCTCTGGTGGGCTCTGTGTCTGCCTAGTTCCAGGGTACTCTGGAGATGTCCCTTCTCTTCCTGCTGCTCTTTGACTGTGAAAGGACTGAGGACCCCAAACAGGAGCCTCCTCTTGGCTCTGCCCCTAAAGCTCTACAAGCTTGTCAGCTGACTCACGTGAGTTAGCCTCACAAATTCCTGTGAGTGCAGAAGCATCTTTCTCCCTAGTCTCTTCTGGGATCTGAAATATCTTGCTAATCTGTGATCAGGAAGAGAAGAGTAGGTAGAGGTGGAGCTATCTTTTTGATAAAAGGGGATTTCAAGTGACGAGAGGAGCTCAGAGGGACTTGAATTGGTCCCAAGTGTGTATGTGCCCAGGAGAGACCGTGAGGTATGCGTGCTGTGAAACTTACATCGTGATGGACCTCTCCCAGCTAAAGAGTCAGGGCATGACCAGTACAAGGCGGTAACATTGTTCTTTCACTGCTCTGTCTACCAAGTTGTGTTTATCATTCACTTGTCTTGTAGAGAGAGAGTTGTGTGCTTTACCAAATGTGTATAAATATTTTTGAAAAAATGGAAATATACTCATCATAATGTGTTTTTTGTTGTGAGCTGTGGCTCATTCTTACTAATGTATAAATTTCCTTTCCAATCTTTACTTTGAATTAAGGGTTACTTAGAAATGTTAAAAATATTTTTTTCCATGTGGAAAAATTTCAAGTTTATCCATGCATTATTAATTTTAATTGCCTTGTAACTAGGAGATATGGTCAGTATAATAACTGACCTTGAAAATCCATTGAGAGTTGTTCTGTGACTTAGCAATACAGAGCTTTGCAACATGTATGTGAAAACAATGTGAAGTCTCCTAGGTGTTCTACCTCTACTGCACTGAACATGCTTTGGGATCTCCTAACAAATGATGGATTTACTAGTCTATCCTGTATTTTTATTAAATTTTATCTGTGCATGGTTGAGGCAGTTTTAATAAATATATGATATATAGATTTGTTATAACTTCCCGTTAATTTTTTGTCATTATATAGAGGCTCTCTTTTTTACTGAAGTATGATTGACTTACAATGTTGTGTTAGTTTCTGATGTACAACATAGTGATTTGATGTTTTTATACATTGTGAAATAATGCCATGATTAGTCTAGTAACCTGTGTCACCATACAAAACTAGGACAGTATTACTGACCATATTCCCTATACTGTACATCACAGCCCCATGACTTATTTTATAACTGACTTCCTACCTTTTAATCTTCCTCACCTGTTTCACTCCTCTCCCCCCACCCACCCCATATGACAAGCCCCAGCTTGTTCTCTGTATCCTTGAGTCTCTTTCTGTTTTGTATGCTCACTTGCTTTGTGTTTTAGACTTTACATGTAAGTGAAGTGTTGGTCTTTCTCTGACGTATTTCACTTAGCATAGGTCCATCCATGTTTTTGCAGATGGCATGATTTCATGTTTTTTTATGGCTGAGTAACATAGTCCACAGCTCCTTTATCCATTCATCTGTTAATGAACACTGAGGGGGCTTCCCTATCTTGGCTATTGTAAATAATACTGCTGTGAACATTGGGATGCATGTATCTTTTCAAATTAATGTTTTTGTTTTTTTTAAGATACATGCCTAGAAATAAAATTGCTGGGTCATATGGTAGTTCCATTTTGTATTTTTGGGTAACCTCGATACTGTTGTCCATCATGGTTTTTACATTCCCGTTTTAGATTCCATTTTGCATGCAACTTGCGTTCCCACCAACAGTGCAAGAGGGCTCCCTCTGACCCACATCCTCTCCAACACTTGTTTTCCTTTTGATGATGGCCCTTCTAACAGGTATGAGCTAATACCTCATTGTGGTTTTGATTTGCATTTTCCTGCTGTTTAGTGATGTTGAGCATATTGGTTTGATGACTGGCTTTATAGTATAACATGAAGTCAGGAACTGTGAGGCCTCCTGTTTTTTTTCTTTTTGTGTGATTCCATAAAAATTTTAGATTATTTTTCTCCTTCTGTAAAATGGCGTTGGAATCTTGTTAAAGATTGCAATGAATCCATAGGTGACTGTTGGTAGTATAGTCATTTTAACAGTAGTAATTCTTCCAATATTTCTTATCTTCTTTAATACTCATTTGCTTACTATATTCACTTATGCATTTTTAAAGTTTTATACAAATTGGAT
>SJYC01050655.1:0-21741 GCA_006408675.1 Madoqua kirkii | reverse complement strand
TCGTCTCCCACTTTCTGTGACCCCGTGGCCAGGCTTGACTGTCCATAACCAATTTCCAGAGTCCACCCAAACCCATGTCCATTGAGTCAGTGATGCCATCCAACCATCTCATCCTCTGTCATCCCCTTCTCCTCCTGCCCTCAATCTTTTCCAGCATCAGGGTCTTTTCAGATGAGTCAGCTCTTCGCATCAGGTGGCCAAAGTATTGGAGTTTCAGCTTCAGCATCAGTCCTTCCAGTGAACACCCAGGACTGAGCTCCTTTAGGATGGGCTGATCGGATCTCCTTGCAGTCCAAGGGACTCTCAAGAGTCTTCTCCAACACCGCAGTTCAAAAGCATCAGTTCTTTGGTTGGTGCTCAGCTTTCTCTGTAGTCCAACTCTCACATCCATACATGTCTACTGGAAAAACCATAGCTTTGACTGGAAGGATGTTTGTCGGTAAAGTAATGTCTCTGCTTTTGAATATGCTGTCTACGTTGGTCATAACTTTCCTGCCAAGGAGTAAGCATCTTTTAGTTTCATGGCTGCAGTCACCATCTATAGTCATTTTGGAGCCCCCCAAAATAAAGTCTGCCACTATTTCCACTGTTTCCCCATCTATTTGCCATGAAGTGATGGGACTGGATGCCATGATCTTAATTTTCTGAATGTTGAGCTTTAAGCAAACTTTTTCATTTTTATCTTTCACTTTCATCAAGAGGTTCTTTAGTTCTTCTTCACTTTCTGCCAATAAGGGTGGTGTCATCTGCATATTTGAGGTTATTGATACTTCTCCCAGCAATATTGATCTCAGCCTGTGCTTCTTCCAGCCCAGCATTTCTCATGATGTACTCTGCATGTAAGTTAAATAAGCAAGGTGACAATATACAGCCTTGACGTACTCCTTTTCCTATTTGGAACCAGTCTGTTGTTCCATGTCCAGTTCTAACTGTTGCCTCCTGACCTGCATACAGTTTTCTCAAGAGGCAGGTCAGGTGGTCTGGTATTCCCATCTCTTTCAGAATTTTCCAGTTTGTTGTGATCCACATAGTCAAAGGCTTTGGCACAGTCAATAAAGCAGAAATAGATGTTTTTCTGGAACTCTCTTGCTTTTTCCATGATCCAGCCAGTGTTGGCAGTCTGGTTCCTCTGCCTTTTCTAAAACCAGCTTGAACATCAGGAAGTTCATGGTTCAGGTATTGCTGAAGCAGAAGCCTGTCTTGGAGAATTTTGAGCATTACTTTACTAGCATGTGAGATGAGTGGAATTGTGCGGTACTTTGAGCATTCTTTGGCATTGGTTTTCTTAGGGATTGGAATGAAAACTGACTTTTTGCAGTCCTGTGGCCACTGCTGAGTTTTCCAAATATGCTGGCATATTGAGTGCAGCACTTTCACAGCATCATCTTTTAGGATTTGAAATAATTCAACTGGAATTCCATCACCTCCACTAGCTTTGTTCATAGTGATGCTTTGTTTATAGTGACGACCCAAACTTTCCCCTTTCAATTGAAATATCATTGTAGGAAACATGACACAGACGGCATACTTGCAAAAATGTGGAATGAGGAGGCTTTCATCTTGCTGGTCCTGTAACTAGGACCACTTGAAAACTAGGAGGAGCCACCAAGAATTCGAGTCAGGAAGTGAAAGCCTTATCTTGCAGATAATCCCTTAGGTGTGTAATCTTGTTTGTTGCTGTTTTCCACTGGTTTCCCTGGAGGTGGTACTCTGCTATAAATTGTCTGCTGTAATTTAGAGTACACCCTGGGGCATAAGATCTGTCTTGGCATATTCCTTGTTGAGCCAGTGTGCGAAAAAAAAAGAAAGGCAGCGCCTCCTACCCCAGCTGATAGGGAAGTCAGGGATCTTTTCTGGACCAGCCTCATCATATAGAGATAGGCATCTCCTGAGCGGCTCCTGGATCATTAGTGATGGCTGTGGACTGAGGTGAAGGTCCTGAGCCTTCACTGAATGCAGGACATCATCATATTGTTCAGTTGAATGACTGTCTCGAAAGGAGAAGAGCAGCTGACCTCAGCAAGGCTTAGGAGGCAAAGAAGTGGTGATGGGTGAAACCCAGGTCTGGCACTCCCCAACCCTTCCACTCCCTACCTCACAGCCTGCATTGGTTCCCCTCTAGGACCTCACTGTCTGGTTTTCTAGAATCTTCCAGCTTCAGGGTCAGGCGTGTGTGGGTGTGCCTGTGTGAGGGGCCTGGCATTGCCAGTGGAGCTGGAAACATGTCAGTATTTAGGGTTGACTACAGAGCATTGGTGTGACGCTGTCATTAGGCAGTTTGGGAAGATGCAGGTGACCCCCAGGAGAGCGCTGCTCCAGCATGTGGACTTTGGAGGATGGTGGGGTCACGGTCTGCCTGCCCACAGGGTGCTCGGGTCTGGTGCCTCCACGAGTGAAGGTCTGCGTGTCACCAACAGCCATGCCCAGGCGCTAGGTGCTTCACCCCCCACTGCCGGTCACAGATTGAGGCAGAAGTAATGACGTGAGCTTTTATTGCTTTTAAAAACAAACCAACCTTCCTTTGAGCCCTGCTAATGGACAAAACCTGTCAGCTTGAGCTTTGTACGCTCATAAACTTTGTGATGTTATAGAAATGAACCATCCCTTTTCTACATACTTCTCTAGGCGAGGCTTCCAACAAGCGTCATGTCCAAACTCATTTGTTTCTTGTTGACATAAAAAAATTTTTTTTGACCACTTGTTAAAGAGTCTTGGAAAACACCACTAAAAGCCACCTTTGTCCTTTCTTTTTGTGGCAGAAAAAAGCTGTTCCTTGCCTACTGGCCTATGCTGTAGCTCTTTAAGGAGGTGGAGGGGCTGTCTGAGGTCTAGAACTGCCTCCTTTCTGTCCTTCTTCAGCAAGAAAGTGTAGTCATTAACAGGGGCCCAAACCAGTCACTTGTATACAGAAGACACTTTTCCCATAAGCCCTTTATAAGTCACACTAGAGCAAGACTGTACCTGAAGATCCCTCACGAGTCTGAGATTGGGACAAATAAAGTGTCTCCTTTATTGTAGATTGTGAAGGTTGGTTTTTATGTCATGTTAATTTCCATTCTCTCAACATCTCCATCATCATATTTTTGAGGAGCTTTGAAATTTCAAGGTGATGTTAGGCAGGAAATTAAGAATACTTTGGAAGAGAGGATGTTTTGGCATCTTAATTATGCATGTGTTGAAACAGGGATCCTGCTTCACAGGTCCTCATGTCCAAGCAGTTGCTCGGGAGTGATTTTTTCCATCAACCTCTTTTGTAAATGATTATGTCTTACCTGATTTGAATATGAAAGTCTACTGTATCTAGCAAATCAATGGTAATAATGTATTTCTTTTAATTTATAGAGTAAGATGCAAATAATACATTATTAACTTGATTGCATTCAGTCAAGGATATATAGTATATATGGTTTCCCTTGCTGTGCAAAAGCTTTTAAGTTTCATTAGGTCCCATTTATTTTTGCTTTTGTTTCCATTACTGTAGGAAACAGATTTTAAAAAATATTGCTTTGATTTATGTCAAACAGTGTTCTGCCTGTGTTTCACTCTAGTTTTATAATATCAGGTCTTGTATTTTTAGGTCTGTAAGAGATGATTGGATGGCATCACCAACTCAATGGACATGAGTTTGAGCGAACTCTGAGAGATAGTGAAGGACAGGGAAGCCTGGCATAGTGCAGTCCATAGGGTCACAAAGAGTTGAACATGACTTAGTGACTGAACAACAACAATAAGACATTTTGAGTTTATTTTTATAGATGGTGTTAGGAAGTGTTCTAATCTCATTCATTTACATGTAGCTGTCCAGTTTTCCCAGCACCACTTAGAGACTATCTTTTCTCCATAATGTGTTGTTAACTCTTTTTTTGTAGATTGTCAGTAGATGTGTGGGTTTATCTCTGAGCTTTCTGTCCTTTTCTATTGATCTATATTTCTGTTTTTGTTCCAGTACCATACTGTCTTAATTACTGTAGTTTTTGTAGTATAGTCTGAAGTCAGAAAGTATGATTCCTCCAGCTCTGTTCTTTCTCAATATTGTTTTTGCTATTCAAGGTCTTTTGTATTTCCATTATAAAATTATTTATTCTAATTCTTTAAAAAATGCCATTGGTGATTTGATAGGGATTACATTGAATCTGTAGATTGCCTTGGGTAATATGGTCATTTTTAACAGTATTGACTCTTCCAGTCCAAGGACACAGTATATCTTTACATCTGTCTGTGTGGTCTTCAGTTTTTCCCATCAGTGACATAGTTTTTGGAGTACAGGTCTTTTGTCTCCTTCGTGAAGTTGTGAAGTCACTCAGTCATGTCTGACTCTTTATGACTATCTTTTCTCCATAATGTGTTGTTAACTCTTTTTTTGTAGATTGTCAGTAGATGTGTGGGTTTATCTCTGAGCTTTCTGTCCTTTTCTATTGATCTATATTTCTGTTTTTGTTCCAGTACCATACTGTCTTAATTACTGTAGTTTTTGTAGTATAGTCTGAAGTCAGAAAGTATGATTCCTCCAGCTCTGTTCTTTCTCAATATTGTTTTTGCTATTCAAGGTCTTTTGTATTTCCATTATAAAATTATTTATTCTAATTCTTTAAAAAATGCCATTGGTGATTTGATAGGGATTACATTGAATCTGTAGATTGCCTTGGGTAATATGGTCATTTTTAACAGTATTGACTCTTCCAGTCCAAGGACACAGTATATCTTTACATCTGTCTGTGTGGTCTTCAGTTTTTCCCATCAGTGACATAGTTTTTGGAGTACAGGTCTTTTGTCTCCTTCGTGAAGTTGTGAAGTCACTCAGTCATGTCTGACTCTTTATGACCCCATGGACTGTAGCCCACCAGGATCCTCCATCCATGGAATTTTCTAGGCAAGAGTACTGGAGTGGGTTGCCATTTTCTCCTCCAGGGGATCTTTCTGGACCCAGGGATCGAACCATATCTCCGGCATCTCGTACATTGTAGGCAGATTATTTACCACTGCACCACCTGAGAAGCCAAAAGGGACAGTGATTATGTTAAAATCTATTGAGACAAAGAGTCACAGTGTCTGAGTTTGCTGCATGTGCATAGGGCTCTGACGTAAATTCGTATTTTTCACTGTCTCACAGTGTATTTGAGATGCTTCTACTCAGTCTTATTTACTTATTTACTTATTTATTTATTTATCTTGGGTAGACGAGAGCAACAGCCAAAGCCTAAAGTAAGTAAAGGAAAACAAAACCAAGTGAGGCTTGGGAAGCGCTGGGGTGAGGCCCCATGGGTCACGGCACACAGGGCGCCCACCTTGCTCTCTGGCCATGCTTTTAAGCTCCGACCTGGGCAGTGGTTGTTAGCTTCCCTGATGGTGCAGGGACAGAGTGACCTGTTACCACTGTAGTGGGCTAGTCTGGTGATGACCGGAGTCAGGAGGTGGGTCAGTATCTACACGAGTGGGCCGTGGGAGAGCCTGGCTGACACGCGCTTCTCCTCAGCAGGCGCTCGGTTGACCCTTTCCCTTCACGGCTTCATCCTTCGGGCCCGCCCCAGGCCGCGCAGCAGCACATCGGGTGCGGAGGGAGGAGCCGCTCCAGCTGCCTGGGCTACATCTGCCTCTGTGGCCCTCGCTGTGCTCCACGTGCTGTCCTGGCCCCTGGGCTCAGAGCTCTGAGCTCTCCTGTAGCTGTGCCTGGCAGTCCATGTCAGGGCTGAGGCTGGTTGGGGTGGGGGGTGCTAGGGGCTGCTCTGCGTGCAGGCAAGGGGTCCGCCGCCACCCCGCCATCCTCTGGGACGCTGACTGCAGACAGCAGCGGAGGGCTCTGTCCACACAGTCATCTGGGGTCACCACCGCGGCTTCTGCTCCAGCTTAGTGGGAGGAATAAGTTTTCAGGAAAAAAAAATACAGAGTTCTGATAAGATGCTGTTTGGAAGGTCCAACTAACTCTTTGAAGTAGAACACTGTAAAATGTATTCAAAGTAAATCGTATTTCACTTGGAAGCAAACACAGTTCCAAGAATGAGCTAAGGTAAACAGAGGGCGGCCTAGCCTGGCATTGCGTGGGGCCGTCTCGGGGCCGGGCCCCCAGCAGCCGTCTCCCCTGGCCGGGAGCCCTGCAGCGCTGCCTGCTGTCCTTGTGTGACCTAGGCAGTGTGGGGAGTCCCCTCAGCTGGATGAGATGGGGCCGCACCTGTCCTGTGGCCTTGTACCTCCTTGGACTGGCCGGGGGTAGCGAGGGTTGGCTCTGGGTTCACGTGGAGTGTTGGCTTTTTTACTCCTGCAGTGAACCACCAGAAACTTCGGGCTGAAACAATGTTTATTTCCTTACAGTTCGGTAGGTCAGAGTCTCCCTGGGCTGATCTCAAGACGGAGGCGAGCCCGGGACGCTCCAAGAGTGTTTCTGCCTTTTCCTCGGTCTGGAGGCCATGTGGCCCTAGGCCAGGGTCCCCCTCCACCTTCCCACCTTGTGAGACACAGAGTATCATGTCCATAGCCAGCAGCATCCCCTCATCACTGCTGCCTCTGCCTCCCAGCTCTGTGGAAGTGTTTCTGATTATCCTGTGATTACCTGTGGCCCACTCAGTCCAGGACAGGCACCTCAGCTGAAGGCTCTGAACTGCACCTCTGCCAAGTCTCACTGGCCCACTGAAGCAACATCTCAGGGTTTAGGGTCCTGACTTTGGCACTGACCAGCTGTGTGATGCTGGCGTTACATTTGCTGTTTTGCCCCAGTGTGCTGGAGTTGGTCTAAATAATCGTGTGGGTTCCTTCCGGCAACATCACCCTGTGAATCTGTGCCTCCAAAGAGGGATCAGGTTCATTGTTTCTAAAATTTAACTCTCACGGACCCTGTCTGTGAGAACCAAGACTTTACTGCCTTAACCCATCAGCTTTGTGAATATCTGTGTATGTATTCAGCCCATGCACACTTTTGATATTTGCTATTCAGTCACGCAGGGAACTGTATCGGTGAAACTGTGTTTAGAATCTTTTATCTGTTCTCTTACTCCTTAACTCCATGGAAACTGGTCTCCATGTATGTAAGCAACTTGAAAATAAGAGTTATTTTAAAACATTTTAACACCTAGTTTACTTTTAAAATAGTAGATTATACAGTTAATATGAAGTCAAAATGATGTTGTTGTTCAGTCGCTAGGTTGTTCCAACCCAATGCGACCCCATGGACTGCATCACACCAGGCTTCCCTGTCCAATACAGTCTCCCAGAGCTTGCTTAGACTCACATCCATTGAGTTGACTCACATCCATTGAGTTGGTAATCTCATCCTCTGTCACCCTTTTCTCCTTTTGCCTTCAATCTATTCCAGCATCAGGGTCTTTTCCAATGAGGCAGCTGTTTGCAGCAGGTGGCCAAAGTATTGGAGCTTCAGGTTCAGCATCAGTCCTTCCAATGAATATTCAGGGTTGATTTCCTTTAGGATTGACTGTTTGGATCACCTTGCAGTCCAAAGGGCTCTCAAGAGTCTTCTCTAGCACCACAGTTGGAAAGCATCAGTACTTTGGCTCTCAGCCTTCTTTATGGTCCAACGCTCACATCCATACACAACTACTTGAAAAACTGTAGCTTTGACTATATGGACCTTTGTTGACAAACTGATGTCTCTGCTTTTTAATACAGTGTCTAGATTTGTCATAGCTTTTCTTCCAAGGAACAAGTGTCTTTTAATTTCATGGCTGCAGTTACCATCCTCAGTGATTTTGGAGCCCAAGAAAACAAAGTCTATCACTGTTTCCATTGTTCCCCCATCTATTTGCTATGACATGCTGGAGTCCACAAGGTCACAAAGAATCGCACATGACTTAGCAACTGAACAAAGTTTCCCATGAAATGATAGGATCATAATGACATAATCTTAGTTTTTTGAATGCTGAGTTTTAAGCCAGCTTTTTCACTCTCCTCTTTCACTTTCATCAAGAGGCTCTTTAGTTCCTCTTCACTTTCTGCTAAGAGGGTGGTGTCATCTGCATATCTGAGGTTATTGATATTTCTCCTGGCAGTCTTGATTCCAGCTTGTGCTTCATCCAACCCAACATTCCATGTGATATGCTCTGCATGTAAGTTAAATAAGCAAGATGACAATATACTGCCTTGACGTACTCCTTTCCCAATTTGGAACCAGTCCGTTGTCCATGTCCATTTCTAACTGTTGCTTCTTGACCTGCATACAGGTTTCTTAGGAGGCAGATAAGGTGGTCTGGTAGTCCCATCTCTTTTAGAATTTTCCACAGTTTTTTTGTGGTCTACACAGTCAAAGGCTTTAGCATTGTCAGTGATACAGGAGTAGATGTTTTTCTGGAATTCTCATGCTTTTTCTATGAAATATGCCTCATTATAAAATTATTAACTTGTAAAATGGCTTGAGTGAAAGTCGCTCAGTCATGTTCGACTCTTTGCAACCCTATGGACTATATTCATACATCAGGCTTCTCTGTCCATGGAATTCTTCAGGCAAGAATAAAGGAGTAGGTTGCCATTTCCTTCTGCAAGGGATCATCCCGACTATGTAAAATATATAAAATAGCTTATATTAGAGTAGTCTTCTTGGTGATGTGGACAAATATACTGGATTGTGAATGTTCTTTTGTGTTTAAATAAACGTTCCTTGCATTTACAAATTTATTGTGTGTTTGTTAAGATCAGCTTGGAGATCTTTCAGTGCTTGATTTTATAACTTTTTTTTCTGTTCTTGCAAATGCTGTCATTTTTTCTTAGTTTTTATCTTCTTATTTAAGTAGAGAAGGAAAAATATCTCCTTGGTCCAAGTGGCTGTTCTGTCCAAGATCTGTAGGGTACAAGCTGAGGAAATCTTTTTAATGAAACATCTGTTTTTCAGAAGGATTTAACAGTGGAGGACAAAAAATTGAGCAAAGACTTCCCTTCAGTCCATTTGTGTCCAGCAGGCAGATGGTGGGAGCTGGTACAGGATACCAGGTATCCCTGCTCAGCCTCAGAATGACGACGACACAGGCACACCGTACTTAGACGTGGCTCATCCTCCTTTCCAGCGTAACTGGCTGACACCCCTGTGCAGAGTGGCAGACGTCAGCAGTGTTCTCGGCTGTGGGTTTGGAGTAGGTGTTTGGGTGGGAAAGGAGGCGTGTCTCGTTGAGGAACGCAGCTGGAGCTAGGTGCTGACGGGTGGGGCCACCGCCCCTTCCCGAGTCCTCCCTGGCTGTTGGCCTGGAGCCGCTGCGGGAAAACCCTTCCTTCTACCCGCAGGGAGCTTGGGCTGTCGGGAAGTCCCTTTAGCTTTAGGCCCAGGAGCTGCACAGAAAGAATAAGTGTAATACTGGTCTTTCACATCACCCTGTCAGGCTTGTAAAGGCTGAGTCCTGAGGTGAGTGTGAGCTTTGGGGTCACCAGAGGTATAGCTTTGGTTTCTGTGGCCTATTAGTGGGAATAGTGGTGATCCCTGACCTGCCGGCTGCAGCGAGCGTGGAGCGTGCATCGTCAGTGCCCAGCTGGTCCTGCTTCGTCTTCCCTCTCCAGTTCTCTTCCCCCAAGCCTCTGGAGCGCTTCTTTCATTCATTTATGTATGTTTGGCTGAGCTGGGCCTCCTCGCCGCCGGCCTTCCTCTCCTGGTGGTGCACAGGCTTCTCATGTGGAGCACGGGCTCAGCTGCTCGTCAGCATGTGAGATCCCCCCAGACCAAGGATCAAACCCCTGTTCCCTGCATTGACAGGTGGATTCTCACCCACTGTACCACAGGGAAGTCCCCTTTTAAGGCCTTCTAACATGATTGTAGACCTTGTGTATTTAGAGACCATGTTACTAATACTCCCCTTAAGCTGGGATACAGAGAAGGAACAAGGTGCTCCATTATGAAGGTAAACCAACATCCAGTTGTTTAAGAAAAAGGGGACCCACGCTGTCGCCACAGTCACACTCCTCACTTCTCTCCGAGAACCTGTGATCCTTCGCCTGTGTGATTCCAGCCTGAGACACAGGAGCGATGAGCGCTGGAGGGTGATGCTGCGTCCTGGCAAGTCAGGTCAGCGATGGCAGTGTGGTGGGCCTGCTCTGTGTTTCTGCGAGACTTCAGAGAAAAATGATGGCTCTGTGTTAAGCATCTAAAAATCTCCTCTTTCTGATGAATCAAGTTTTTGTGACTGCGGTTTTAATAATTCTTGTGTCACCCCTCCATCCAGCTGTTTAAAGGAGCTTGTCAGTGGTAGATACTTGGTCATCTGGAGTACACGTTGGTTTCTGAAGTTCACCCGTCAGGTGACTGCCACACTTCTCAGCCGTTAGTGAACTAATCCCTTTTTGTGCGGAGGGAAGGTGTGTGCGTTTTTATTTTCTTCAAAGCTAAACTTACTTCTGCCGCTTCTTGTGGGCTGTAGCAGCTAGAGGTCAGCTCTCACTGTGAAGTCATGAAGGAGTGCCAGAACTTCTTCAGGGAAGTGAGGAGCGTGATCGTGGACATAGCTTAGGCCCCTTCCCCCCATTTTTAAACAGCTGAACTTACTGTATACATATGCTTTTTTTTATGTCTATAAAGGAACTTATTAGCACAGCAAACTAAAACCTGTGTATTTATTGTGAGAGACGGAGCCTGAATGACAAGCGAGTGAAGTGAGGATGTTACTGTCATTCTGCTGATACTGCATTAATGTGCGAGAGGTGACGATTCGTGCAACTGAATATCCTCATCAGCCAGGGGGACTTGGAGCTGGCAATGAGGGGCGAATGTTTAGGGTTCACCAGCTTTACTTCATCTTCTTTTAAAGGCTACTGTATGGTTGGTGAAGAAAAATGTAGGCGGCTTCAGCTACTATTTCCAGTGCTTGATTTCTGAAGTGAGGTTGTCGGTATAGGGCTGTCTTTTGTGTTATTCATCATCTTTGAATGTTGAGAAACAAGATAATCTATTACAGTTTATAGTGAGTGCCTTTGAACCTTACACACTGCCTTCCTTTTTCTTATGCATTTTGCCTTTGAAGTTACACCTATTCATGATAGAAAATAGGCAACTACACAGCAGAGTCTAAAGTGAAAAATACAAGTATTTGTCCTTTCATAGCTAGTCCTAAATTCCAGAGACAGATGCTTACTCTGTTTTCTGCAGTTCTGCTGGTTACCTGTACAACCTTATAAGACGCTTCCATTTCTTGATTGCTGAGCCTTAAACTATCAATTTCAGATACCCTGTCATAAAATTCAGATGTCTTCTCCCACCTCCCACCTCCTCTTCTGAACAACTGGTTTTTGTTCAGCATATGATTTTTTTTTTACATTATTACAGTTGATAACATTCCCTTCTGTATCTCTAATTAAGGCTTCTTTGCTGTGTGTGGAGATTAATTCTAAAAATTGAAACCCAATAAAAACAGCCCTTGCAGTGTTGGGATTATATAACCATTAGCCACTGCAGTGGATCTGGGTCCATGAAGAAGGACACATAACCTGTGTCGGGGGTCCTGCCCCATTGCAGGTGGGATGGGTCCAGCTCCTATGTCTGTGGGTCCTCTTTAAAATTCTTTCCATTTTCCTTACGTCTCCCCAGTCATATGGGAGTCACATTTCTTGCATCATGTGTCATCTGTCTAGTGAGTGGATGTGGGTTTGCATAGGAGTTGCCTCCTTGAATTTTTTTTTCATCTGAAATGCACAGGGCATAAACCTCCTGAGATTTTGTGTGTTTAAAGATGTCTTTGTTTTGTCCATGCACATAAGTAACAGGTTAGCTGGCTAAGATTTTCTGATCATGTTTTTTATAAGATATTGAATATAGTTCCCTGTCCTTATTGTTCATCTATAATATACATATATAGATCTATAGTATATATACTATAGATCTATAGTATATATATATATATATATACACACACGCACACACACTATAAATTTATAGTATATATAGTTTGTATCTCTTAATCTCATACTCACAGTTTATCCCTCCCTGCCTTGCCCCATTGGTAACCATAAGTTTGTTTTCTATGTCTGTTAGTCTGCTTCTGTTTTGTAAATACGTTCACTTGTATCATCTTTTTAAGATCACATGTATAAGATCATCTTTATAAGATAACAAATATATGATATTTGTCTTTGTCTGTCTTCCTTCGCTTAGTATGATAATCTCTAGGTACATCCATGTTACTGCAAATGGCATTATTTCACTCTTTTTAGTGGCTGAGTAATATATATATATATGAATATATGTATGTATATATGTGTATATATATATACGTATTCCACATCTTCTTTTCCATTCACTGTTGATGGACACTTAGGTAAGTTCTTTTCACATCTTAACTGTTGTAAATAGTGCTGCTGTGAACACTTAGGTGCATGTATCTTTTCAAACTATGGTTTTCTCCAGATATATGCCCAGGAACAGCATTGCTAGATTATTTATAATTCTCCTTTTAGTTTTTTAAGGAAGCTTCATACTGCTCTCCACAGTGGCTGCAGCAGTTTACACCCCCACTAGCAGTGTATTGCGGTTTTCCTTTTCTCCACACCCTCTCCAGCATTTGCTGTTTGCAGAGTATTTGATAACGGCCATTCTGACCTGCATGAGGTGGTGCCTCATTGTTCTTCTGATCTGCATTTCTCGAATAATTAGCAATGTTGAATATCTTATCATGTTCCCATTAGCCATCTTCATGTCTTCTTCGGAGAAATGTCTATTTAGATCTGCCCATTTTTTGTTGGGTTGTTCAGTTTTTGAATATGAGCTGTTTGTGTATTTGGGAAACTAAGCCCTTTTAGGCTGCATCGTTTGCAAATATTTTCTCCCAGGCTGTCAGTTGTCTTTATTTTGTCAATGGTTTCCTTTGCTGCACAGAAGCTTATAAGTGTAGGTTTGTCGCCTGTGTTTATCTTTGCTTTTACTTTGTTCCTTTGGGGGATGGGACACTCACCATCTTGATCATTAGCCCTGCCTTAGATAGTTTTCTGTCCAGCCATTGAAATGCTTTTAGTGTACTTATAAGGTTTAATAAAAGAATTTGACTATCTTAAAAGTGAATATAATTTGACTACTCACACCAAAGGGTTTTTGGTTTGTTTATTTATTTTTTAGATATCAACTAATAACTTTCATTTTGAGATATAGTTCATATACTAAGAAAATTCACCCATTTACAGCCACTGAAATTTTCCTGATTTCACTTGTTTTCAAGTCTTCTTCTCTAAGTTCTTAAAAATTTCTGTTATGCTAATACATGTTTGTGGGAAAAGGTCAGTTTTCATTCCAATCCCAGAGAAAGACAATGCCAAAGAATGTTCAAACTACCACACAGTTGTACCCACCTCACATGCTAGCAAAGTAATGCTCAAAATTCTCCAAGCTAGGTTTCAACAGTGTTTGAACCTTGAACTTCCAGATGTTCAATCTGGATTTAGAAAAGGCAGAGGGACCAGAAATCAAATTGCCAACATTCGTTGGATCATAGAAAAAGCAAGAGAATTTCAGAAAAATATCTATTTGTGTTTCACTGACTTTGTGTGAATCACAGCAAACTGGAAAATTTTCGAGAAATGGGAATACCAGACCACCTTACTTGCCTCCTGAGAAATCTATATGCAGGTCAAGAAGCAACAGTTAGAACTGGACGTGGAACAACAGTCTGATTTCAAATTGGGAAAGGAGTACATCAAGGCTGTATATTGTCACCCTGCTTATTTAACTTATATGCAGAGTATATCATGCGTAATGCTGGGCTGGATGAAGCACAGGCTGGAATCAAGATTGCTGGGAGAAATATCAATAACATCAGATATGCAGATAACACCACTTTTATGGCAGAAAGCAAAGAGGAACTAAAGAGTCTCTTGATGTAGGTGAAAGAGGAGAGTGAAAAAGCTGGCTTAAAACTTAACATTCAAAAAACGAAGATCATGGCATCTGGTCCCATCACTTCATGGCAAATAGATGGGGAAACAGTGGAAACAGTGACAGGCTTTATTTTCTTGGACTGCAAAATCACTGCAGTTAGTGCAGCCATGAAATGGCTCCTTGGAAGATGCTTGCTTCCTTGGAAGAAAAGCTATGACAAATATAGACAGCATGTTAAAAAATAGTGACCTCACTTTGCCAAGAAAGGTCCGTATAGTCAAAGCTCTGGTTTTTCCAGTGGTCATCTATAGATGTGAGGGTTGGACCATAAAGTTGAGCCCCGAAGAATTGATGCTTTTGAACTGTGGTATTGTAGAAGACTGTTAGGAGTCCCTTGGACTGCAAGGAGATCAAATTAGTCAATCCTAAAGGAAATCAGTCCGAATATTCATTGGAAGGACTGATGATGAAGCTGAAGCTCCAATGCTTTGGCCACTTGATGCAAGAAACTGACTCATTAGAAAGATCCTGATGCTGGGAAGGATTAAAGGCAAGAGGAGCAGGGGATTACAGAGGATGAGATGGTTGGATGGCATTACTGCCTTGATGGACAGGAGTTTGAGCAGGCTCCGGGAGTTGGTGATGGACAGGGAAGCCTGGTGTGCTTCCATGGGGTCACATGGGCTGAGTTGGACATGACTGAGAGACCAAACTAAACTAAATGCATCGTTTTCTAGAACTTCTATGTGTTAGTCGCTCAGTCGTGTCTGACTCTTTGCGACCCCATGGGCTACAGCCCGCCAGAAATCCATGGGATTTCTGAGGCAGGTTGCTGTGTCCTTCTCCAGGGATCCTCTGGACCCCAGGATCGAACCTGAGTCTCCTGCATTGCAGGAGGATTCTTTACCATCTGAGCCAGCAAGGACTCAGGCAAGTGAACACCTGTGTTTAGCCACAGCTGCATACTGCCTTGATTTGCGGTGTGTTCTTCCTTTGATTTCCTTTCCTAGATCAGATAAAACGACCAAAGTACAAGCAGATGCCTGTCTTGGTGCCCTGACCTTCTGTTGGGTTGTTGTGTATCGGTGGACACTACATAGGCCACCCCACTGACTTCTTACGCAGAGTTCCTGGTCATAGGACACCAGACACAGCGTGGTGACTCGGCCAGAGGGTATGAGGCTGGTGGGGACTGGGCGGGGGGACAGGTAGAAATGCCTCTCCTCTCTTAGGATTGTGAGGTTGCTGTGAAAGGATGTGGGGAGGAGGGACCTCATCTTTCAGTAAATGCACTTACTGTGCGTAAGGCCCAGAGCTGGGCCCTGCAGGGGACTCAGGACCATGTCAGAGACTCTCCCTGCTCTCAGAGTGTTTTATGTCTCACACTGTTACTAGCTAAGAATGCAAGTTACATTTAAAAGGTACAGTTAAGCCAACAGGGAACCATAGACAACCATCTGGGGTCCAGAAGGAGATGTACATCTCTATTAAGCAATAAGAAAGGGGTTGGACACTGTTGTATTTGAGTTGTCTTGTAAGGTAAATGGGCTTCTGACAAGTGGATGTGGGGTCTGGGGAAGAGGGCTCTTCAGATGGAGAGAGTGTTGGAGAAATGTCCCAGGGGTCGGGGGAGAGAGACTGTGTTAGGGACTAGGGAGTTAGAATATTGGATACCTACTGAGAAAGGAGGATGAGGTATTTGAGAAAATTGTTTGGGATCTTAAGTGTCAGGAGAAGAGTTTGAGCCAAGTTTGCTGGAAGGGAATTGGAAAAAGCCTGATCTGATAGAAATGATCGTTTTAACGAGATGAGTGTGGTAGATCTCTTGGTGTGAAATCCAGAGAGTTGATTCTGGTCTGCCCGCTGGGCTGTCAGGATGCAAATGGGAGACTTTGCCCTGGTCTCACTGTGCTCACAGCCTGTGGACAGGACAGCCTAGTTGCTTTACCCAAAGAAGCATTCAGTTATAACACATTTTTTAAAACATAGATATGTGGTAGGTATTTAGAAGATTTTTAGCTATAATTGAATCCATTCCCGTGGCCACCTCAAATGATCAAATTTCTCATCTCAGATTTTATTATGAATGCAGCTAGAACCATCAGTTATCTTCTTATGCCATATGTTGTTGTTGTTCCGTTGCTAAGGTGTACCTGAGTTGTTGCAACCCCATGAACTGCAGCACGCCAGGCTTCCCTGTCCTTTGCTGTCTCCTGGAGTTTGCTCAAATTTATGTCTATTGAGTCTGTGATACTATCCAACCATTTCATCCTCTGTCTTCCTCTTCTCTTCCTGCCCTCAATCTTTCCCGGCATCAATGTCTTTTCCAATGACAAAACGTGGTCCACTGGAGGAGGGACTGGCAAGCCACTCTAGTATTCTTGCCTTGAGAACCCCAGGAACAATATGGAAAAAACTGCCATTTGTATTAGTGCTTATTACAAGTAGTCTTGCTTAAC
Source organism: Madoqua kirkii (assembly GCA_006408675.1). Taxonomy (NCBI): domain Eukaryota; kingdom Metazoa; phylum Chordata; class Mammalia; order Artiodactyla; family Bovidae; genus Madoqua; species Madoqua kirkii. Next base: position 5,502 of record SJYC01050655.1, on the reverse strand, counting down.
TTATACTCGCTGCTATATGTTTAATCATCTAGAAATATAAAAATAACTTATTTCTTTATGATTTATTTTGGTTGAGTGTTAGTTGCTCAGGCATGTCTAACTCTTTGTGACTCCCTGGCCTGTAGCTTGCCAGACTCCTCTGTCCATGGAATTTCCCAGGCAAGAATATTGGAGTGGGCACCTGTTCCCTTCTCCAGGGGATATTCCCTACCCAGGGATCAAACCTGTGTTTCCCGAATTGCAGGCAGATTCTTTACCATCTGAGCCACCAGGGAAGCCCCTCATTTTGGTTGAAAATACCTTTAATTCATATCCTGTTATTTGGTTATTTAGAGAAAGAAGAGTTAGATTTGGGCTTATCAGAAGTGTCTTAGTAAATCTTTCCTTTTAAGTTTCTCTTATTTCTTATTTTTGGAAATCATTATACTTGAATTGGAATACTGTTGTTTTTTTTTAAAGAGTGCTTCAATAAAATTGCTCATTTCAGAATCTGCTATTGATAAAAATTATTTATTGCACATGGGTATTTCTTTTCCTCTTATATCATCATATATTTGGAGAAATTAAGGCATAAAGACAGTGTTTTTCAGGAACACTCATCTCACCCACAGAATATTTTCAAGTATTTTAAGCATCCTTTTAAGACAGACTTAGTCAAAGGTGAAAGAGCTTAGTTGAAAAGCCCAGGAGATTGTACTTTAAATTCTTTTTGAAAGCCCAGATCCTAAAGCTTTTGCACCCAGAGCTGGTTTCCTTACTGAAGATGCTGATGGTGCCATCTGGGTTCACAGGACGGCTTTCCGTCCTTAGAGTAGACTGTTCCACAGTGAGAGAGTGTCATGCTCTGTGACTCCTGCCGTCTTCACACTGGCTCAGCCAGCAGAGCAGGCCTCTGGGAAGCAGTGAGTGTGACAGGCACGTCATGTGTCACTTTTGCATGGAAAGCGCTTCCCTGGTGGCTCAGAGGTTAAAGTGTCTGCCTGCGATGCGGGAGACCTGGGTTCGATCTCGGGTCGGGAAGATCCCCTGGAGAAGGAAATGGCAACCCACTCCAGTATTCTTGCCTGGAGAATCCCTTGGACGGAGGAGCCTGGTGGTCTACAGTCCGTGGGGTCACACAGAGTCGGACACGACTAAGCGACTTTGCTTCGCTTTCACTTGGCATGGAGAGCACACGTGGCGAGAGGGAGGGCCGAGTGTGTGGCCCACAACTGAGCTGCCTCCGCCCTCCTGTAACCTGGACCCCAGGGTGCTGAGGGCCCACTTAGGTCCTTCACATCCCAGGTGTCTTCTTCCCAAATGTGCCATCAGTGGCCCTGCCCACACGTCATCCCCTCCGCACGCTGGAGAGCCCACCCCTAAAAAGGGAACAGAGACAGAACCAGCAGGAATGAAAGCGCCCTCTCGGATGATCTGGTAGCCACAGGAGTCATCGAGATCACAGGTTGTCCTGTCTTCCTTTGCCTTTGGGCAGAACTCATCTTGTGAGAAGTTGGATTCTTCCAAGTCTCCAGTGACAGAGGTGTCATAATTCACCGCAGTATTGAACAGCCCTTGCTGTCAGGAAATCTTTCATCCCACTTAAATAATGAATGCATCCATTTCAGCCTGTGTTTTTCCATCAGCAAGTATGGAGCTGACTTACTCTCCCTGCGTGAGCCTTCTCTGTTGTATTTGAAGACTGACTGCCCCACGAATACATCTCAGCTTCTGCAGCTTGTCTTTCATAGCATGTTCAAATATTATGTAGAGAGAATAGGTGAGATGTAGGTAAAGTCATCTGTACCTCTCTCTCCCCCCTTAGAGCCCTGTGTCCCTCCTGCTTGTGGATTTCAGACTGTGTCCAAGCCATCCAGGGAGAGGCCGCTGGCACTGGTGTGGGCCCAATGGCCACAGACACCCGCTTCTCTGCCTCAGTGCTGGGCCTCCTTCCTGCTGGGCGCTGGTCTCTGCTTCTGCGTTGCTGGTCTCTGGTTTGCCCAGGTAGGCTTTCTACTGACTGAGACACTTGTATATCTTTCCCCCGACATGCATGCATAGTTATGGATCCGGCATATGTGTTCTTTCTAAGTTTTCTTCACTGTGCTGCCACTGGTTTATTTTTTTAATATTTTAATATTGAAGTGAAACTTACATTAAGTGAATCGCAGTGTGGAAATCCTCAAGTGTGGAATTATACTGAGTTTTGACGTGTGTCTACAACTGACTAACCAACATCCCAGCCAAGATATAAAATACATCTATTTTCTCATGCCTTGTGAGGGTTTCTTTACAGTAATTTGGCTTTACCTATTCTCAAAGTCATATAAATGTAATTTGTATATATGTATTCTAATTCCACTCTAATGGCAGAAAGTGAAGAGGAACTACAGAGCGTCTTGATGAGGATGAAAGAGAGTGAAAAAGCTGGCTTGAAACTCAACATTAAATAAACTATCATGACATCAGTCCCATTACTTCATGGCGAACAGAAGGGGAAAAAGTGGAAACAGTGACAGATTTTATTTTCTTGGGCTCCAAAATCGCTGCAGATGGTGACTGCAGCCACGAAATTAAAAGATACTTGCTTCTTGCAAGGAAAGCTATGACAAACCTAAACAGTGTAATAAGAAAGCAGAGACATCACTTTGCCAACAGTGGACCATCTAGTCAAAGCTATGGTTTTTCCATTAGTCATGTACACATGTGAGAGTTGGACCATAAAGAAGGCTGAGCGCCAAAGAATTGATGCTTTCTAAGGGTAGTGCTAGAGAAGACTCTTGAGTCCCTTGGACAGCAAGGAGATCAAACCAGTCGATCCTAAAGGAAATCAACCCTGAATATTCATGGAAAGGACTGATGCGGAAACTCCAATCCTTTGGCCACTTGATGCAGAGAGCCGGTTCATTGGAAAAGACCCTGATGCTGGGAAAGATTGAAGGCAAAAGGAGAAGTGGATGACAGAGGATAAGATGCTTAGATAGTGTTACCAACTCAGTGGACATGAATTTGAGCAAGCTCCAGGAGATAGTGAAGGACAGAGGAGCCTGGCGTGCTGCAGTCCATGGGGTCACAAGGAGTCGGACATGACTGAGTGACTGAATGACAATTCTGATACATGTTTATTCTGGTTTTCCATTCATAAGTGTCAGTAAGTTGCCCTTTGCTCTGTTTTAAACTAGCTGAGGAGTGCAGCGTTCATCTTCGGCAGATGGACCACCTGGGTTTTCAGTGTTCTCATTGTGAATAGTTCTGCAGGGAGCATTTCTGTGCAGATCTTTATGTGAACACACCTTCATTTCTTGGATTAACACCCAGGACTGGAATTGTGGAGCCATAAATAGCTGTGTTTGTAACCTTATAAGAAACTGTTGAGTAGCTTTCCAGAGTGGCTACACCATTTTAAATGCCCACTAGCAGCGTGAGTTGTTGGCTCTGTATCATTAACATTTTCTGTTGTCAGTCTTTTAAATTTTAATCATCCTAATGGGTATGAAGCAATAACTCATTGTGATTTTAGTTTATATTTCCCTGATGACTAGGGGTGTTGAGTACCTTTGCAGTTCCTTTTTGAAGTGTGTGCTCAGATCTTTTGCCTGGTTTTCAGCTGGGTTGGTGGGTTGTTATTTATTTGCAGTTCTTTATATTTCTGAATTTAAGTCCATTGTCAGATAACAGGTATTGCAAGTGTTTCCCCTTGTATGTAGCATGAATTTTTATTTTTTTATTGTCTCATTTGATGAACAGAATTTTTCAGTTTTGATAAAGTTCAACTTGCAAGTTTTAATGTTTAGTTAAGATGGGGGGGCAAGGAGACACTTTAACCTCTGAGCCACCAGGGAAGCCCAAAGGAGGCCTACCTCATCATTAAGATATTATTCTGTGTTTTCCTAGAAAACTTACAGGTTTCGATTTTGCATTTGATTCTGAGATCCATTTCAAGTTATTTTTATATGTGGTGTGAGGTAGGGGTTTCTCCTATGGACTTCTAAGAGTTCCACATCCATTGTTGAAAAGACTTTCTTTTCCCTAGTTAAGTTGCCTTGACACGTTTACTTGAGTGTCCATATGTGTGTGGGTCTGCTCCAGTGCCATTTTAATTCTGAAACTGTGAACTGTCTTTTGCATTTAATGTCATGTTTAAATTATATGAGCATCTCTCTCCACTACATCAATGAAAACCCTGGACAAAAAAAAAAGAAAAATCTAACCCAGACAGTTGAACTAGAGATCTTGCCTGACCGTCCTGTTCAGTATTGAAACCTGCTCCCATATGTCCCTGCCCCCATGCTTCTGGCTCACCCACCTTCCTGGCTTTCTGTGAGGGTTAGACGGGGGCCTTGCAGAGCCCCTCAGGCAGGGCCGTTCTTCCCTGTCTGCCCATGGCCCCAGGGCAGGTGGGAAGAAAGGCAGGCAAGGGCAGGGCTCTTGCCACGAACCCAGGTGTTTCCCAAATAGAAAAGTTGATGCTTTACCAGGAGAAAGCCCTCATTCTGGCATGAATCCTCAAGACAGCAGATCAAGTTATTGTCACTAATTTTCTCAGTAAATTTTGCTGCTCTCTGCAAAATGTTATCATAATTATTAACTGTGATGAAACAGAAAACTAACAGGGCGATGAGCGGCATGAGTTTCCTTCATTTTATTTCAGTGACTGCATTCTCAAGAGCTCTCTTCCCTTTGAAACATTTGTAAGATTTGTTTTCTGTAATGGTTTGTCAGTTGGACACTCCATTTTTAAGGCCATCCAAGAAAAAACACAATATATCAGCTGTGTGACTGCTTCCTCAGAACTGCCAGAAGAGTCTGTAAGAAATATGTTTGTTTGCTGTGTTTGCTGCAGGCTTGGCTTTGCGTTTTTCAGATGCCAACAGTTCACTCAGTGCAGAGCCCTCAGCTGCCCCCTTCCGGAGCGTGTCACGTTTTCAGCCTTGTCTGCAGCACACACTGAGGGGGACGCCAGTCAGCAGCGGCGGCTCTCGTTTCCCCAGGTGCCCCTTGTGCACAGGTGCCAGGTTCCCCGGCAGCCCCAGGGACTGTGTGTGGAGTGACAAGCCTCCTTCATCCCTCTGCTCCTCCTCTGTCCACTGTGCGTGTCCACCACGTGCTGGGGACAGGCCACACAGGTGTGCAGCCACGCGTCCCCACAGAGCACGACTCACAAGCATGGGGGGTGTGGTCAGTGTGTCCGTAGCTGGTGAGCCTGACCCACTGTAGAATCGTCTTTGAAGCAGCTGACCCTGTGGATGTGGTTTTCCTCATGTAGCCCTCACAGTTCAGTGCTCAGCCCACCAGCGATGAGGTTCATTCATCCCTTACTCACCCAGCAGGGCTATGATCACGGGCACCCAGGTGGGCGTTCGTGAGGAGGGATGGGAGCCTGCAGCGCCTGTGCCCAGGTTCCCTGGTCTCCTGGGGGCCAGGCTGGGAGCCAAGTAAGGACGGTGTGCAGTGGGCTCAGGACGAGCAGCCCCTCCTCCCACCCTGAGGGCGGGGTGGGGACCTCCCCGGGGGGGGGGGGGC
>SJYC01050653.1:0-93138 GCA_006408675.1 Madoqua kirkii | reverse complement strand
CTGTGTCACAAGAGGTGATATATGACCTCTGATTAAAGCACCAGAATCTTCAGGGTTTGAACAGAGGAGAGTCTGGTGGGAAGTGAGCAGGAAGAAAAAGGCCATGTGAATGTCCTGGAGTTCTGCCCCTCAGGGCTCTGTGAAGAGGAGGGGTCTTTGCCTTGATCGCATCATACCCCACCTGGAGACTTGCCCATTGGAGCCTCGAGGCTGTGGTTCCGTTCTTTGGATGGATCTCCCTGGACGTGGGAAACTGGGAAGGAAGAAAGATAGACGTTCCCTGGGGAAACCCAGGGGACTCTTGGAGAAACCACATCAAGATATGTGTAAAAGGCTGTGTTTGTCAAGGACTGAATGTGGTTTCAGAAGAAACCAGTAGCTTGCTACTTTATTTGTTCAGAAATACCAGGCTCCTCTAAAACCGCACAGAAGATTTTAACACCCTCATTAATTCTGAGCTGACTTACTCACATTTCAGGGTCATTTGGACAAAGATGACATGGTTCTTAGCTTGCCAAAAGTTGGGATGAAGTAAGTGCTAAATATGGTATTTTGGATGATACTCAAACATTGTTGTGTATTGTGGGCTTATGAGCTGTACATTTTTATTAAATCTAGTCATGCATGTAAACTATCCCTCAGTTTTTCCAACAAAAAAAATTTATTTAGCAACTCTGCTACAGCTGGAATGTAAAAGTGGAGGTGGCGTGCAGTGGGCACGGCCTGTTGGACTGCAGTCTTGTTCTGTGGTTGGTGCTGGCAGGGGCGGGGTGGTGTGGAGGGAGTGTATCCCTCAGTTAGATCTCTGCCCGGTGACCCCTCTGCACGCCTGCCCTTGCCTGGCTCCTTGTGCAGAGTGCTTCTTCCTCTGCAGCTGCCCTGCCTCACACAGAGGGCGCTATGGTCCTGGAAGAACTTGGACTCTGAGCCCAGAGGCCTAGGACCCAGGTCCTGGCTGGACCAGCGGTTGTGGAGTGACCATGTCCTCACCTGTAAGGCAGAGCTGTGGGTGAGCTGGGCTGGCGGTGCTGCACCTGTGAGACCTGTGTGTGCTGTGGGTAACTGCAGCCGTCACCGCTGCACCTGTCATTTCCGCGCTGCATAATGTCCCTCGTCTGTGCCTCCTCTGTGGGTGCTGCCCTGTGCACTCCTTGGTGGGACTTGAGCTCCTGGGCCCAGCGTCTTTCCCGCTGGCTCACCTGGGCTCCCGTGCACAGCGCTACTCCTGGTCGCCTCACCGAACGCGACCTAAGGGCAGCCTAAGGACCTGGGGAGCTGACGCCAGAAACGAACTGGACTTGGACGTTGCTGACATTCACCTCTTTCAGCGAGAACTGACATTTTGTCGCCAGGTTATATCTTGGTGTTACATTCGGACACTACCATCCTCAAAGCACGGAGTCTCTCCAGTGACTTCTGGAAGTTCTTTGGTTTTGTTTGTTTTTAAATGAAGCTGGATGAGTGCTTGGTTATGCCCATTTTAGACTTTTCCAGTCCAAGGTAACAGTACTGACACGCTGTGGATTAGATCCTACAGCCTCTCCAGGCTGTCTCCCTGGTAGTTTGTGAGATGAATTTTCACCAGCTTGGTACTATTCCTTTGGCCTACTTTGAGCAGAAGTCAGGTAGCCTAATTGTTAAGAATCCTCATTTTTCTAAATTAACTTTATGGAGTTATCAGTGACACACAATAAACCATGCATGTTGAAGGCGTAATGATTTGTTGGTGTTCGTTGTTTTCAGCTTTCAGAATCAGCCTGTAGACAAATCTTGGGAGATACTTCTGTGGCCAGAGAACAGAAGTGTGTCATCAGCCCTGATTACACAAGACCCCATGTGTGTCTCCAGGAGCATGGATGCGGCTTTCAGGGGAGCGAGAGCTGTGGACGCAGGGGCTTGGGAAATGTTGTCCATTTCCAGGGAGTTACACACGGAGGTTTAGGTGCAGAGTTTGCATTTGCCAAGGTGCCCCTCAGAGGAGCTAAGAGCATGGTTCACCTTACTCCTTCACCTCGAGTCTTTGCCCTAGAGAATGAGAGCCAAGGGTCAGAGCCATTGGCTTTGCTCTCAGTCAGAGGGCAGACTGAACGATGTGAAAGGATATTCTGTCATTCATATTTAAGGGAGTATTCTTTTCCTTTCAGGTGCAAAAGTGAAATGTTCAATTCATTGAAATCATTTTTTTAAAACGAGAAGTGTAGGAAAACTGGGGAGAAGTTGTAAAGAGACTTACTGTATTGCTTGGCTTCCCCAACACCCCTTCAATTCTGAAGTAATTTTTATAAAGTTGTTGGAAAGTCAGGAAGACAGTTGGTTGTCATACTTTCTCCTTCAGTTCTGAGGTAAATTAATTTTTATAAATGTAATTCAGAGATACTGTTTCGGAATCAACGAGGGAGACTTACTGAACGCCCAGCATCATGTGTTCGTTCATCTGCAAGTCGAGCTGGCCGAGTCTGCCAGCCCTGCGTTGAGTAGCGTCTTCAGCCCTCTGGGCTCTGCCCTGTGCTGAGGCTTCTCAGGTCTGCCGAGTGTTGTCAGCTTGGTGTAAATAACAGTGGCATTTTCATTTTCCCACAGTGACAAAAGTAAGGGCTAGGACTCTGAAGTTCTCAGGGCAGGTCGGCTCTGGACGCCAGGAAAAACCCTGCTCACTGTGGACAGCTGGAGGCAGCCTGCCTAGACCTACTCAGAAAAAAGGAAATTAGGCCAGGGTTTACTCGGCAGTTTACGCTCCATCTATTACGCAGCAGCCTCTCTCCCATTTAAGAGTTTCCCTTTGTTTTCTGTGAGGAAAACCCTCCGAGAGCTGAGATTCTAAAGATGGGTTAATGTTTGCTTATTTCTCGCCACATGAGCGGGCAGTTCCGTAGAACATGAACATGCTCGCATCCTGTCGAGCCTGGAGCAGAGGCCACGTGACTGGCCAGCTCGTGCTGATGTATGCCGTGCTTTCCTCCGGAGTCCGCCAGTTCTTAACCTGGCCGCATCCCCCTGGGCCCTCGCTAGGCTAGTCCCTTGGAATTTCTGTCTTTACAGCTCATCAGGGATGTTTCTTTGTCCATGCATCTGTGGAAACACACCTCTCTTCAGGGTCCTGATGGAAACTGTCCTTTCTCAGGAAGCTGTTCTTTTCCTGATTCTCCTTTGTGGAAACAAAACACAAAGTCCTTACACCAGACTTCCCCGGTTGCAGCCTGTCCGTTCTTATAGCCTGGCTGGTGCCTAGAGGGTAGTGACGTGTGTGCAGGATTCCCTGTTTTCCTGGGAGCCTTGTCGTATATGAAGAATACTGTAAATCATTTTATTTCTCTGATATAATCATGTTGCAGAGGAGTTGGGGAGAAATAACTCTTAGGCCCGTCACATGTCATCTTGGTAAGTATTCTTTCCTTCCTGCTTTGTGTGCTTTAATGACAGTACTATGTCTGATTCTGCCTTTCTCTGCACAAATAGAGTGCCACTCTCCACCAGTTTTTGTGACTGTGAAATAATTCTGGGAGCTACACTGTAGTTTAGTTATTTTTCCATTTTTAAAATAAGTTAAGCGTCTTGTTTGGAGACACTCATCCAGTAACTGAGAGGTGATTTGTAGTCTTTCTCAAACAGCCTGGGTCTACCCTAGACCCCCTGCCTTGCTGTTGCCTCCGAACTCATGTGCTGAGAGCTAGTCTTCGTAAGGCTGGCACAGAGTCACTATGATTGTCAAGCTTCACTTGAGAAGTGTTGAGGATACTTTATCAAGAACAATGACAGCTTTTCAAGTTTGAACACCCAGAGGTTGATTTTCAGAAGTGATGAAATATTCAACAACGTCAGATTACTGAGGTTGCCTCTTTTAAGAGGGAAATCATACCTTAATCAAAGCCACCATATTTTAAGGCCTTAAATTCTGTCATTTGAAATCCTTAGTACATTGTTATGGACATAGTAAATTTGGTAGTAACTGAGGCTTTCTTTAAGCAGGAGTTGAGGCCGGTCCTGTGTCCTGAGAGAGACAGGATGCGTGTGCCCTGTTCCGCACATGTGTGTGGTCTGTTTTATCTGAAGTGTGAAGCCCCTGGGGACAGGCCCCTATGGTGAAGCTTGATGAGCTTCAGAAACTGAGTCGTGAGGTGTGGAGCTGCCGCCCTGATGACAGCGACTGGCGAGTTCCCTGCCTCATGGCTGTGTGAACAAACGTTTCCCTGCAGGTGGGCAGGAAGAGGAAAGTCCCACACCCCCATGCAGCTCTAGGGCTCTGGCCCCCTGGGGTGGTCCTCCTGATGGTGGCCTCCCCGCGCACCTGCTTACCTGGGCTGGGCCACACCTGTGTGGCTGCTTTCCATTTCAGGTGTTCACTACCAGGCTCCGCATCCTGGGAGGGGGCAGCCTCTCGCCTTCCGCAGGCCATTCCCCTGTCTGCACTCCCCCTCGCCTTTCCTGCCAGAATTCCCAGTGGTCATCGCCCTCCCGACTGCTGGCTAACTGTGTCCCCTCTGCTCTCCTCTTGCTTTGTTTTCCCAGTGCTGGCAACTCCTGCCGTGATGCTTCCTCCTTCCTTTCCTTGTAAGAGTTACCATCACAACTACTGCCCCCGTCTCCTCCGCTCCAGGGCTGCGGAGGTCTTCTTCTCACCTGCGGTTCTGGGCACCCTCCTGGCCCTGTGTCTTCTCCAAGTTTCCTGCCCCTGCAGAGACCCCAGCTAGCAATACCTGCAGGGCGTCCACACTTGGCTTGCAGAGTCGTGTCTGATTCTTTCTAACCCTACGGGCTGTCGCCCACCAGGCTCCTCTGTCCATGGAATTCTCCAGGCAAGAATACGGGAGTGGATTTCCATTTCCACCTCCAGGGGATCTTCCTGACCTAGGGATCGAACTTGAGTCTCCTAAGACTGTTGGAGACTGCTCTTGTTGCTCTTTCACTTGTTGTTCAGATGGAAAAAATCAGGGTATTTTACAGAAGCTTAAGTGTGTAGCTTGCTGGGCTTATGACAGTCGCCAGAGAATGTAGGGGCAGGGGATGTCCCCTCCAGGTCTGACTGCAGTTGTAGGCCTGAGGTCTTGGCCTCTGTGTGCTCTGAAGAGGTGAGGAAAGGCACTTGTACATCATACATACGTAAAAGTTTCTAGATCGTCAAGTCCAGCTGTGTGTAATGTCTGAAAAGTAGGAGACGCACGTGGAGACAGAACAGGTGACAGGCAGGCTGGGTCTCAGGTCGTGATGAGAGCAGGGGCGTCTGGGTGTCGCGCCACGGTGGCGATGCATGTTCTCCTGCCCCTGGGTACGCAGGGCGGAGGTCCCATCCTGCTCCTGAGAAAACAGAAATCTCATTTGAACGTCCGCCAGGACTACTCAGCTGTGGAGAGAGACCCGAGTCCCTCTGGGTCTTTCACCTCCAGGCTCAGAGTGTGGCTTTCTACAGAGTACTTTCCTCAGCTTCCTGAATGAAAAATCCTTTCTGGCTTTTGATGCTGTGCTCCCCCTGCTTCATCTCTTACATCTCAAAATCATCCTGAGAAAGAATATTCCAGAACCTTCCAGTGTATTCATTTTCTGACAGCCAGGCCCACCAGAGGGGAGGACAGTTAACATGCACTCAGAGCTCGGGGGCTGGGGCTCCCCCTCCTGACTGGACCTGAGACGAGTCCCAGAGTGCCCTTCCCGGTCGGGGCTGGGGTGCTGTGCACCCAGCCAGCGGTGCCAGCTCAGGACACGTCAGAGCCGCTGTGTGGGGCAGGGACCATTGAGGTCCTTCCTGTCCCACACGTTCCTTGTGTTCAGTGAACCTTAGGAGGTGCCCCCTGAGCCCCTTGTGCATCTTGGGGGTTCACTCACGCTGCACCTGTCTCAGCTGGGATGTGGGGCAGTTGCCTGGAGCACACTGGGTGGAAAAACTCATACAAAAAAGAATGTGCCTATCTCAGAATCTTTCATATTGATTACATGCCATAGTGGTGATAGCTGGGTTTTATGAAATAAATTGCATTATTAATTTTACCTGCTGCTTTTTATTCTTTAAATGCAGCTACTGTTCTGCCTCTCTGGGTAGCTCTGGTCTAGAGGCCGCCCGCCCTCTGATGGTTCTCCGTGTTTTTCTTCTTTAACCAGATCTGTACAGACACCTAAATGGATCTGCTACCTGGGGAAGGCTTTTTCGGACCCATTTAAAGACACTCCTGAGTAACCCTTCCAGTCTGCTGGTTATTTCTCCGCTCTGGGGGAGCCTTGTTTTATGAATAAAGACAAAGCTTGCTTTTCTATTTAGATCATCCAGAAACAAAAGCCTTTTACACAAATTGCACAGAACAGTGAAAGACTGATGAACATACAAAATCCCCATTGCCACTGTGTGAAAGCACCTTGCAGAGGACTGTAATGTGAGGCAGACATTTTTCATTTCTGCTTTAAGGGGGCTGAGGTGTGAATTCCCACCACACAGCATCTTCCCTGGGGATGGGCACAGGACTGGCAGTGCAGCAGAGGGGTCTCTGTTGAGACCCTCACTTGTGATGGTGGGTTTTCAGAGCTGGCAGGAAAGGATGGGGTTATGTAAATTGCTGGACCACATGGAAGGAAGAACGCTCTGTCCCTCTCTCTGTCTTTACACAAAACAAAATGTCCACATGGTTAAAACACCCAGAAGGACAAAGGGAGGAACCATAAATACACTGGGAGAAAAGTGATTTTATTTTTAAAAAATAATTGTAGAAAAAGAAGATTTTTAAAGTATGATGTTAGCTTAAGATACCATAATGGAAAAGATGAATAAATTTGCACATCCAAGAAATATTTATGTATGACAAATATATATCAAGTTAAAAGCTGAATTGGAACATTTCTAACTCAATGGATGTATGTTGTTGTTCAGTTGCTAAGTCGTGTCTGAATCTTTGCAACCCCATGGATTGCAGCACACCAGGCTTCCCTGTCCATCACCATCTCCCAAAGTTTGCTCAGATGCATGTCCATAGAGTTGGTGATGTCATCCAACTATCTCATCCTCTGTTGTCCCCTTCTCCTCTTGCCCTCAATCTTTCCCAGCATCAGAGTCTTTTCCAGTGAGTCAGTTCTTCACATCAGGTGGCCAAAGGATTGGAGTGTCAGTTTTAGCCTCAGTCCTTTCAGTGAATATTCAGGGTTGATTTCCTTTAGGATTGACTGGTTTGATCTCCTTGCAGTCCAAGGGACTCTCAATAGTCTTCTCTAGCACCACAGTTTGAAAGCATTAGTTCTTTTATGCTCAACCTTCTTTATGGTCCAACTCTCACATCCATACATACCTACTGGAAAAACCATAGCTTTGACTAGATGGACCTTTGTCAGCAAAATGATGTCTTTGCTTTTTAATACACTGTCTAGGTTTGCCCTAGCTTTTCTTCCAAGGAGCATATATATACTCTTGTATATGTATATATATATACATGCATACATAGTATTCCAATATATTAAAGAAACATTTATATGCTGTATAAAGAGAACTCATACATGTATAAGAAAAATACCAACTCGTTAGACAAATGGATAGTGTGGAAATAAGCAATTCCTAGGGAAAGAGAAAAACATACTTACTCTCATTAATAGAGAAAAACAAATTAAAAGAAAATACAAATTGCCTCTTCATCTGATAGAGATTTTTAAAAAATGGTAATGCCTAATACTATAACTGTTAGAAATTTTAACAAAACATCAGTAACACCTGATACTGATAACAGTATGAGAAACAGGGACTTTTTATTCACTTTTTCGTCAGAGGTGATGAGAATGGACACTTTGTTGAAAGTGCAACTTGGCAGTATCATTCAAAAATACGTTAGGCTGCCCTTTAACCTGACAGCTTCACTTTGGGGAGTTTGCCTTGTGGATGTGGCTGTGCTGGCAGGGTGCACAAAAGGAGATGGGTGGGCACCGCACAGCCAGCCTGCCTCTGTTCACAGGAAAGGCTTCTCATGAGATGCTGTGAGTGGAGAGAGTGTAGTTTCCTTTGTGTTCAAATTAACCAGGCAGGTGCTTAATTAACAACATCTCCATGGAAAGTACATGCAAGGGAGTGTTCTGAACTGTCAAACAGGAGAGGTCTGGGAAACAGGTCCAGGGTGGTCAGGAGATGAGATGCAGGCAAAAGCTGTCCAAGGCCTTTCACCTTTCACTCATAAATATCGACACCATTTCCTGTTTAAAATAACAAACACATTACTTATATAATCTATATTTAAAGTCTTTATTTGCCTTTTATTGAAAACCCATCCCGTTGAGGAGCAAACACTCGGTTATAAATTAGACGAGGTTCCTGTATGCAGACCTACTGTGTCCATCTCTGATGCTCAGAATCTAGAGACCAAGTCCACTGTAAAGCTTTATGGAAAATGATGACTATTCAGCTTTATTCTCATTAGATTTTTTTGTTCTCGTTTAGAAAAAGTGAAGTCCTATCTTTTAAAAAGATGGTATTCTCTTTGAGAAAGAGGCCAACCACACATACACAAAGTATCTTCATATTTCTTAAATTGCCTTGTTATTACTGCTGTTATATCAGTATTTTCCCCCATGTTTATTTATGCCTGTCGTAAGACTAATTCTTTCTCTGTTTCCCCAAAGGGGACATTACCGGTTTTCAGATCGAACAATCCCATGCATCCGTACTGTCCACTCCAGGGAGCTGCGTTTCCCCTCGTGTCCACCCTTGCAGCTTATCCACACCCAGGGCTAGAGGAGGGTGTTCTAGGGCACAGAACAGATGTTTTGAGGGTGGGGAATGTGTTCATGAACACGGATTGTGGCCAGAGAAGGCTGTGCAGAGAAAGCTGCACAGAAGTTCATACAGACTTCCTCTGGGAGATCGCTGACCCCTGGGGCTGGCTGAGAGATTTTAGCTCCTAAGATGTCACAGGGCAGCCAGGTCAGCAAAGGCCACATACAGCCTGTGGCCAACTTGAAATCAGATTGCATTCCAACAGTGTGTAAGCACAATGAAACCCTGTGTGTGTGTGTACTTGAAGAAACAGAATTCCATGACGTTCCCGTGGAAAGTCATCGAGTCCTTGCTTTCCTGTCTGATTAGCTCACCATGGAAGGAGGTGTGCCCGGACCCCTGAGCTCTAGCATTGCAGAGCAGGTCTTCCATCTCACTGGGTAATGGGTTTGGGGTAAGAAGGATGGAGGCAGCAGCATGAATTCTGATGAGATCGGGTGTTTTGGGGGTGGTATGGCCATAGAGGGCAGCATCGTGAATCCTGGGTCTCTTGGCCACATGCCATGATGGTGCTAGAATACAGCTGCCCCTTCCTAGCAGCCCAGCCCTCATCCCCAGCACAGTGGCGTTGTGATCCATCCCGCCCCCCAGCATTTGGGCATTACCAGGCACTACTCCCCACAAGTCTTGAAAGTTACCACGTGGAAAGAACCCTTGCCTTGAAGGAGGGATGAGCTCGTGCTAGAAAAACTGTCAGACTTGGTTCTGACTGAGTCCCCAGGGAGCAAGGGTTTCAGGGCTTGGACACCACGCCTCCCAAGCTGCCTCTGCCAGAGCAAGAGTGAGTCCTTGAACATCACCGACAGGATTCTCATCCTTCGAGAAGGACATCCTCAACTGTAGGTGGGAGACAGCCTTAGCCTGTTAAGATGTGACAGTGCATTTGGAAGAGGGTGGAAAGAGGTGTCTGCAGAGCGCTGGAATGGGACAGTGTCCACTGTCCTCTGGATTTCCAGGTTCCCTCTGAGTAGTTGGGCTTCCCTGGTGGCTCAGATGGTAAAGAATCTGCCTGCAATGCGGGAGACCAGGGTTCAGAAGCTCCCCTGGAGAAGGGAACGCAACCCACTCCAGTATTCTTGCTTGGAAAATCCCATGGACAGAGGAGCCTGGTGGGCTACAGTCCATGGGCTCGCAGAGTTGGACACGACTGAGCAGCTTTCGCATCTGAAGAGTTTACTTGTCATCTGCGTGTTGGTTAAGAGATCATACTGCACTCAGTGTTTCCCATTACTGCACTGTCCGGGTGCAGCTGGCTGTCATGGACGCTTTCTGGAAGTATTGCTTCTGCCCTCAGGGAGCACAGGCTGCCTGTGTTTTTCCTCTCTTGCTGGCGTTCCCAGCCCCATGGGCAGCTTTGCCCTGGCTTTGCACTCAGGCAGCTTTTCAAACAGGCCAGTTCGCCAGTCAACAGGACTTGGGTTTCAGGTCTTAGCTTGTTATAATTCAGAATGTAAGCCCAGGAAAGTAATGGGCATGCAACAGAACTTTGGTCATCAGGAGTTTCTGCTGCTGTTTCTGGGAGGCGCCTGCACAGGGCAGGGAGGTGGGAAGTGAATTCCCTTGGAAGTGTGCACATGCTCACAGCCACGGTCACTGCCGGGCAGCAGCCTGGCTGAGCCAAGACCGGTGTCAACAGGCTGACCACACAGCCTGCTGCTCACCGTTCTCTGCGTTTCCTCTGGAGGCTGAAATAAATCTTTGTTACCATATCTGTGGCTGATTCATGTTGAGGTTTGACAGAAAACAACAAAATTCTATAAGACAGTTATCCTTCAACAAAAAATCAATTAAAAAAAAGCCAATCATGGAAGGCATGTTTATGTATACAACCCAGAACTAGATACAATAAGCTATCATGTGAAAAAAGCAATTAGATATTCTGAAGATTCTTAAGGGATGGATATGTTCTCAACCTTGTTGGTGTTAGGTTGGAGTTAGTTCTTCTCGGTTTAGCATCTGTTTGTGACGTGGGAACAGTGCAGTCGCCATGTTGAGACAAGGCGCTGCACGCAGGAAGGGCGTGTGCTCACAGATGCAGACTTTGAAGGACTGACACTCAGCTTCAGACACAGGTGTGTTGAGAGTCCCTGTCATGTGACCTCGTCTCTCTTGTCGCTTTGCAGTTTAACTCAGCAGCCAAGCAGCTGATCGAGTGGGACCAGCCCCCCGGGCCAGGGGTCGCGGCTGGGGAGGGTGCCCTGGCCACCACCCCGAGCAGCATGGCCCCCAAACAGCCAGATGGCAAGAAGAACACCAAGAAGCGGCACTCGTTCACCTCGCTGAGCATGGCCAGCAAGGCGTCGCAGGCCGCCCAGCAGCGCCACTCCATGGAGATCAGCCCCCCGGTTCTCATCAGCTCCAGCAACCCTGCTGCCGCGGCGCGCATCGGCGAGCTGGCCGGGCTCTCCTGCAGCGCACCCTCTCAGGTACGGGCCGCCGGAATGCTCTAAGAGGGTGTAAATTCTAGCAGCACAGACTTACCTGTGGAGATCAGCCATGTGCTGGTTTCCCCACCTTGGCAGCGCCTTGTCCCAGGGAATTGAAAGTTCCTTCAGGTCCCCTGGGAACTCATTCAGAGCCTGTCTTTGTCTTGAGCATCTTCTTCCTAATTGTTGGGACTGAGGAAACTAGGTTTAGGATTAAGTTCTTGTTACACAAAGCCCAGCAGTTTTGGTGTGACACTGTTTGCTGGAGAGCAAGGTCGCAGGCAGTCACCTTCCTTCCACCTTTAATAGCGGAAGAAGGATGGCCCATCTTCACCGTTCTCTGCGTTTCCTCTGGAGGCTGAAATAAATCTTTGTTACCATATCTGTGGCTGATTCATGTTGAGGTTTGACAGAAAACAACAAAATTCTATAAGACAGTTATCCTTCAACAAAAAATCAATTAAAAAAAAAGCCAATCATGGAAGGCATGTTTATGTATACAACCCAGAACTAGATACAATAAGCTATCATGTGAAAAAAGCAATTAGATATTCTGAAGATTCTTAAGGGATGGATATGTTCTCAACCTTGTTGGTGTTAGGTTGGAGTTAGTTCTTCTCGGTTTAGCATCTGTTTGTGACGTGGGAACAGTGCAGTCGCCATGTTGAGACAAGGCGCTGCACGCAGGAAGGGCGTGTGCTCACAGATGCAGACTTTGAAGGACTGACACTCAGCTTCAGACACAGGTGTGTTGAGAGTCCCTGTCATGTGACCTCGTCTCTCTTGTCGCTTTGCAGTTTAACTCAGCAGCCAAGCAGCTGATCGAGTGGGACCAGCCCCCCGGGCCAGGGGTCGCGGCTGGGGAGGGTGCCCTGGCCACCACCCCGAGCAGCATGGCCCCCAAACAGCCAGATGGCAAGAAGAACACCAAGAAGCGGCACTCGTTCACCTCGCTGAGCATGGCCAGCAAGGCGTCGCAGGCCGCCCAGCAGCGCCACTCCATGGAGATCAGCCCCCCGGTTCTCATCAGCTCCAGCAACCCTGCTGCCGCGGCGCGCATCGGCGAGCTGGCCGGGCTCTCCTGCAGCGCACCCTCTCAGGTACGGGCCGCCGGAATGCTCTAAGAGGGTGTAAATTCTAGCAGCACAGACTTACCTGTGGAGATCAGCCATGTGCTGGTTTCCCCACCTTGGCAGCGCCTTGTCCCAGGGAATTGAAAGTTCCTTCAGGTCCCCTGGGAACTCATTCAGAGCCTGTCTTTGTCTTGAGCATCTTCTTCCTAATTGTTGGGACTGAGGAAACTAGGTTTAGGATTAAGTTCTTGTTACACAAAGCCCAGCAGTTTTGGTGTGACACTGTTTGCTGGAGAGCAAGGTCGCAGGCAGTCACCTTCCTTCCACCTTTAATAGCGGAAGAAGGATGGCCCATCTGGGCAGGAGCCACCCTCTTCCAGATGTCTGCAGTCACGCTAGGGTGCAGCAGAAGGGAAATCGATCCTGTAGCTCAGTACAGGCACAACGGGACCTGAATAACTCAGTTTCTTCCTAGTGAATTCATCTCAGGTAGTGTTCTGGATAAGATACTTTTGAACACACGTAGTTTGGTTTGGCATCGTTCCCTGGAGGGTTTTGTAAACGGTTGCCTGCAATCTGTGGCACATCTGGGCAGCTGCATTTTAATTACGGGTCCCCACGGGAAGGTGCAGGTCCTGAGATGTGATCCTGAAGACGGCACCATGTGCCTTAAGCGTGTACGTAGATTCAGTGTGCTGGTGGACAGGTGAGCATCCAGAGAGCCCCCCTGAACTGGATCCTTGGGGAGGTGCTGATGGGCTAGCTCGTCATGCGCCAGACAGGTCCAGGCCACACCCATGTGAGGCAGTGGCCATGGGATCCTACACATGAGATGTCGAGACCAGTGCTTATCAAGTGGCCCCTTGGCGTCTGACACACATGACGTCCACCACACGTTTGGGCTCAGTAACCTGCACAGGACTCTGCCTTGCCCCAGTAAGAGACACTCCAGGTTTTGTGTGTTTCATTGCGATGTGGCTTCCCAAGGTTAGCTGGTCTCATCTGTTTCGTTAGGTGTCTTCCTTGTATTCACTGCTGTTTCCTTGGCAGGTTCACATAAGTACCACTGGCTTGATTGTGACCCCACCCCCCAGCAGCCCCGTGACCACCGGCCCCTCATTCACGTTCCCGGCGGAGGCCCCTTACCCAGCCGTCCTGGCAGTGAGTATAGCCCTCCCCTCCACTCCCCCATCCCTGCCTGCTGGCCTGGCCCCTCCACCCTGCCGACACTGAAGGTGACAGAGGTCTCTGTCTTTCACCTCTGTCTCTGTTAACTTCAGCAAAAAACTGCAGAGGCTCAGGCCTGCAGCGACACTCTGTTTTAGCAGTGGAGGTGGGTGGCCTGAGGCGACAGAAAGAGCCCTGTGAAGCTCTTTCAGTGTTCATTAAAGTTCAGCCTGATTCTCTGCAGGCTTACTCCTCTTTGCTTCTGTCTTGTTCTAGTCGGGCTGGTTTATCCAGGGACTGAGGAGGCTGGACTCCCAGGCCGGGTGGTACCTTGGTCCCCAGAGCAGGGATTTTTGGCTCTGATCTCAATTCCACTCTGGGTCCCTGGTCTCCTGTTGGTCTCTGTGGCCAGGGTGCCTGGGGGCTCTCAGATGAGTGATTCTGCCCACAACCCCACAGCCTGCAGACACAATCTGACTGGGAGGAGGGACACCCTAACAGGGGAACAGATAGGAGGAGCAGAGCAGTCCTGGGAGGCTGATGCAAGAGGAACCCCGAGGGGAGAAAACTGAAAGAGCAGAGACAAGGCACACGACCCTGGGAAGCAGAAAGCAAGGCTCTAAGGATTGTACCTGCTGAGCTTGCAGGTGAGCTGTGGGGAAGGAGCCTGTCTTGTCCAGGACATGACCCTGTTACATATTCAGACTCTTTCTTCCAGTGTGAGGGGAATGAGGAGAGAGGAGATCACTGACTCCCCTCTCCCAAGGGGACCCACCCTCCGCCCGCCTCACAGAGTCTGCTGGCTGTGCTGCCCCAGGGGAAGCTGTGGCCAGCAGCAGGGTCAGGCCTGGGGCAGGGAGCCAGCCCAGTGGTGCGTGAATGATGCAGCTGAGAGGTCACTCAGCCTCCTTGGGCCCCTGTGTCCCCTCCTATAAGAGGAAAGGCATCCTGTCTGCCCTGGGGAGACGGCACCGCCTGGGCCTGGTGGGAGGACTGGCAGCTGCCCATCACCCTCCGTCAGCACCGTGGCAGCTGTGACGTGCCCGCCGCTTTGCTCGGAGCCTGGGGTCTGGCTCATCGTTCAGGTCCTCTCTGTTTTCTGCACAGGGGTGGCGAGGCTTCCCAGGGGCTGGTTTGTGTTCAGGTTGTGGGCTTTGTGTATGTTGTGAAGATGGAAGACCAAAAAAGGCCAGGCTTGTATGCACCCCGGGCGGGGGCCTCACAGCTTGTTGTTGGCTCCACCTACTCGCATTTTCCTCACTTCCTTCTGCCTCATTTTTCTTTTATTTATCTATCTTGATACATTTTATGAATAGTTGAAAGCTGACTTTGAAGTAAGGTGGGCTATAAATAAGTGCAGGGTTAGTATCTAGCTAGTAGATACTAGTACACTAGAGACTAGTGTGGACCTTTGCAAGCTTTCTGTAGAGTTAAGTAAGCATGTTCCTGTATTTAAATAGAAGTTAGTAAGTTCCAATTAGCATTCAAGCTGTTTTTTGTTAATGTTTCTGGAACAATTACAGCTTCCTTGACACAACAACTGTGTAGGGTGGGAGAAGTTGCATTGATTCCTCTGGGGAGAAGGGGGAGTCAGGTAACTTTTACGGAAAGGTGGTTTCCCTGAGGTTCCATTGGCCCTGAGTGTTTCACCCAGAATCAAGCTTCCCAGTCTTCCTGCCCTCTCATCCCCAGAGAAGACCCTGTCTGTCCATCCTTCCTTCCTTCCCATGCACCCCAGTACATTCACATGCTGTTGGAATTTCCATTTCCAAATGACCTTTTCGTGTGGCAAAATTCTAACTTGTTTTGTTAAGGGGAAAATGGCTGATTTTTCTGACTGTAGAAAAATTAATTAGTGGAAAAGATATAGAACTGGCTGTGCTTCAGCCCTTGTGGGCTGATTATTTTACGATGAGGGAATGGCCAGCTACTCTTTGCTGGGTGCACGCTAGGGCATCCTGGGCACCTATCACAAGAGAACACGAACCCACAAAATTAACTTACACTCAGCCACTTCATCTCAGGATCAGATCAGAGAGCCTGAATGTTCAGCACGAGGATTTATTAATGTTGTATCTCTGCCACTTCCGCTTAATGGAAAACTAATTATAAGCAGCCCCACAGCCTGTTGTCCCAGGAGATGCCTGGCTCTCAGAGCCCAGAGTCGGCAAGCAGGAGTGCTGGATTTAATGTGTTAAGTTTAAGTGGGAAAATCTCCATAACAGGTGCCCTCTGACTCTTCCATCAACCAGGCAAGTGTCCTGTGTAAAGTGTGAGATCTTCCCAAAACCTAGGGTGCAGTCACAGCGAGAACAAGTGGCGGGATGGGAAGGCAGCTGCCCTTTCCATGGTGTGGGTTTCAGGTGCTGAGGCCATGGCTGGACCAGGGAGCGAGCAATGTTTCACAAGGTAAAACTGTTTAATCTTTTACACAAAATGAAATTGTGAGCATGTTGTCCTAATTGTCTCACATGTAATAGTTAAAATGTTAAATATCTAACATTGGAAACAACACTGGTATTCCATGTAATTCACACACCCACTATTCACAGCAGGGCGGATTTTCCTCTGCCCAGTTCTGTGGGGAGGAGGGTGCAGATTTTGCTCCTGTGTCCTCTGCACACCAGCAGTGGAAATTGTGAAACAAGGGAAGGTGACCCCCAGGGCCAACCAGGAGGTTTTAGTCACAAGATGTCACAGGGTAGCTGGGGCAGCGAAGGCCACATGCAGCTTGTGGCAAACTTGAAGTCAGATTGCATTCTAACCGTGTATAAGCACAGCTAAACCGTGTGTGTGTATGTGTGTGTGTGCCTCAAAGTAAATGATGTCAGCTTCTCAGAAGAGCCAAGATGTACTTGGCCATTGTGGCCCATGGTGGAGGGTCCAGATGGTCAGGGCAGGGCCCTGGATGTAGGGGCGAGACCATCACACTTGGCAGTTGGAGAGGCAGAAGTGGCGCCTTTGAAACGGCAGGATATGAACCAGCTTCACAGTGACTACAAAGGGCTCAGCGTCTCGGGGACCAGGGTCTGCTGATCTGTATCAGACTGTCCCAAGGGCAGTGGAAGCACAGGAGGTTTTCTCATTGCTGAAGACCACGTTGAGCATCTGCACCTCCTGTGGGCAGAGCTGGGCACTGGCAGCATGGGGACAGCAAGGCGGCGCCTGGCTCCACGGCCGCGTGGGTCCTAACCACCAGAGCCTGCACCGGAGCCTCCACTCCTGGGCGCCAGAGCCACGTTGCTGAGAGCTCCGTGGATGGCACATGGCTGCATGCCTCATTTCTGCAAGTCGGGGAACACATGTGCACCCCTCTCCTCATGTGTCAGAGATGGAGGCATGTATCCACAGCTGCGAGACGAGGTCCATTCCCAGAGAGAATTAATCTTCCTAATTACCAGATCCTTAATTACACCTCCCCTTCAGACACCATCTTCCAAGCATCTGTTTCTAGCATTTTAAGTACTTTTAACTTTTTTCTTTTGTTTCATAGCTGTGCCTACGACTAACTGGCTTAATTCTACTGGGTATCCAGATGAAACAAAAGCTTACTTCCCATCTTCTTAACTTTACTGAATCCTGATGCCTGTGTTTTTTTAATCACTAGTATCAGCACTTCCATTTTTCTACTTCCAACTCATCGTTTAAGAAAGGCAAGATACTCAGTTACACACACTGCTGTGTGCAAGGAGTTGATGCTGCAGGAATTAGTGAAAGCACTCCCCGAGGGGGTGACCAGCCACCATCCCTCTATATGCTGAGCAGCTGAGTTCACAGCACAAGCAGAGTGTTTACAGAGATTGAAAGTGGATTCATTGAAATCAGATGTTTAGAAAGGATGGAATTGGAGGGTGTTTAGTGGTCTTTGCTCAGAGGACCCAGAAATGCTCAGAGTCTTAACGCTGGCGGTCGCTTTCTACCCCAGAAGTAGAGGGGGGTGCACACATGAAGGGCAGTCGGGAAGCAAATGGACCCTTACTGTAGCCTGGAGAGAGTGGGTATGTGTCTATGTAAGGCTGAATCACTGCTGTGGGGAAGAAACTGACACAACATCGGAAATCAACTATCCTCCAATAAAAAGGTTAGTTAACGAGAGGACGGATTGTTTACAGCCAGAACCCCAAGCTCCAAGCATAGCGCTTTACTGGTCAGCGGCCCGTAGCCCTCACCCATGGTTAAGACCTCATGGAGCTCAGCGCCTGGGCATCTCAGCACTGGGCACTGGAAGGGGAGGGGGCAGGGGGCACCAGCCAAGAGGGCCCCCAGCTCGGCCTTGAACTCGCTCGCTGTCTCATGGCCCAACGGTTGCCTGGAGCCTGCCACCTGGATAGGATGCTTTGTTCTGGGAGGGAAACTGAGGGCGGCCTGCAGGGGCTGAGCGGGGACTGGAGTCTGCATAGCATTTCTGACACCAGCCCCAGGCTGCCTCCTTGTCCCGAGATCAGTGGGTCGGGAACACAGTCCGGATGTGGCGGACCTGACCATCCCCCATCAGCTGACCCCGAGCCCTGATTTTAGGGAGCATCCTCATGGTCTCCAAACACCAGTGCTGGTAGCGCAGGGTCTGGATCTGCAGAAGCACAAGCAGAACCTCATCTCAGCGACCACAAGGCCACGGCCAGTCCCCTGTGTCGGATCCGAGGGGCCTGGCCATGGCCTCCCAAGCCTCAGCCCCTCACTCAGTGGAAGCAGGCCAGCTGCAGAGGGCCCCAGCAAGGGGGAGGTTCCGGTTCCCGCGGGACCGCTCACAGCAGGTTCCTCCCAGGCATCTTTGTCCCGGGGTCTTTCAGTGTGGGCTGTTCACCAGCACCCAGGGGGCCTGCTGGCCAGCTCAGCCCTGGACGTCCCCGGGCCCTGGCATCTGACCAGCCTCACAGGATGGCCACGTCGGGGAATCCAGTTGGGATGTCTGCTCTGTGTGCTTACCTTCCAACACACACACACACACACGCACGCACGCACGCACGCACGCACGCACACACTCCCGCCCCCACCAGTGCTGGGGTATGCCAGATGTCAAGTGAGTCTAACGCTTTATAAAATTCATACACACCAAACATTTCCTTTCCGTACTAACTATAGGAGATGACCTTTTCTTCAGTTCAGTCACTCAGATGTCCAACTCTTTGTGACCCCATGGACCACAGCATGCCAGGCTTCCTTGTCCTTCACCATCTCCCACAGTTTGCTCAAATTCATGTCCACTGAGTTGATGATGCTATCCAACCATCTCATTGTCTGTCACCTTCTTCTCCTGCCTTCAGTCTTTCTTTCCCACTATGAGGGTCTTTTCCAGTAAGTCAGCGCCTCACATCTGGTGGCCAAAGTATTGGAGCTTCAGTGTCAGTCCTTCCAATGAATATTCAGGGTTGATTTCCTTTAAGATTGTCTGGTTTGATCTCCTTGCTGTCAGAGGGACTCTCAAGAGTCTTCTTCAGCACCACAGTTGGAAAACATCAGTTCTTCGGCACTCAGCTTTCTTTATGGTCCGACTCTTGTGACCTTTTCTTACATTTTGTTAACATAATGTGGCCTGTAGATTTCCTTCTGTTTTTCTGCCTTCTTCTGTCTAGAGCCAATGAGAACAGGCTCTACTGATGTGAAGGTACAGGTTCCCTCTCTTCCCTTTGCCAGTGGAATTCTCAGAGCCGAGTGGGCCCTTGACTCTGAGTCCTTCCAGGGGTGGGTGGCCTGAGTTCCTTTGGCCCACTTGTCACCTGCGCCTCTGTGGCCACACAGCTATGAGGTGGAGCCTGGAGAGACACAGAGGAGATGGCTCGGTGGTGACCTCAGGCGCTCCCGTGCTGCTGTGTGCGGGGGCCCAGCCGGGGCCACCTGGGTCACGTGCGCTGAGTCTCTTACCTGGGTTAGCCTTGTTTCTCCCGCTTTGTCAGATGCCCAGCCTTTTCCTGGTTAAGGGTCTTGAGGGCTCCAGGCCCCATGTGTGTCCACCTGGAGCCACAGCGCCGCCTGTTGTGCGACCGTCCACCTGGCCTCGCCTGCCCTGGGAGCGCTCAGCGAGTCTGTCCTGCCTGGGCCGCAGCGTGGGGAAGGTCTCCATTATGGGAAAATGGAACACAGTGTGCGCGACAGTTGCAGTGTGCATCTAGAAACTGGAGGTTCTTCTCTCCTGCAGTGTTTCTGGAACCGTGTAACTTAACAGGCAGATGAAGTAACTGCTGATGAAGTGTCAGGTTTTTTTTTCCAGACGACAGAAACCCGTTGGTGTTCTCCGTGTTCAGAAACCATGGGGGTTTTCTTCCGTTATTCTGACATGGAGACACCATGTTCCCTGCCCAAGTTGCAGTCTTCAGCCTCCTTATTTCTCCTTTGATGCAGTTTTACACTGAGTGGTTCAGAGATTTGGGGCAGCTGGGTGAGGTGGGGGTTCAGGCGAGTCTGTGTGTGCCTGTTGCTCAGTATCCAGACCCTAAAGAATGATCTGGGCTGTGTAGATTAGAAAGTAGCAGGCACTGCATCGATTCTGAAAAGGTGGGGAGTCCTGTGGGCAGAGCCCCTAGAGGGACTGGCAGCTGCTTGTGGTGTACTTGTTAAAGATTACCAGCCTTGATAGTCCTGAGCTTAAAAAGCCGGCAGAGCTAACAGGAAAGGAGTGCACAAAAGCAGCAAGCATGGCCCTGCGATTGTGGCTCACTGTAGTTTGTGGTTTGAGAAGCCCAGATGTCCAAAGAGATTTTCTTCTTGGGCATGACATCCGAGATTTTCCTCTGTGGGCATGGTGTACAGTGCAGCTGGATTGTCTGCCACTTGTTGAAGTTTTGGGTTGCAGAAACAGTCACAAATTCATCCCCAGCAAGCCCTGTGCGGTCAGAGACGCCCCTTGGAAGGCATTTGGATCCTGATCCTAGTTTGTGCTTAGAAGTGCCGTTAATCTTGAAAGTGCATGCAATCTTGTAATTATTGAGAGACACAGAGGAGATGGCTCGGTGGTGACCTCAGGCGCTCCCGTGCTGCTGTGTGCGGGGGCCCAGCCGGGGCCACCTGGGTCACGTGCGCTGAGTCTCTTACCTGGGTTAGCCTTGTTTCTCCCGCTTTGTCAGATGCCCAGCCTTTTCCTGGTTAAGGGTCTTGAGGGCTCCAGGCCCCATGTGTGTCCACCTGGAGCCACAGCGCCGCCTGTTGTGCTACCGTCCACCTGGCCTCGCCTGCCCTGGGAGCGCTCAGCGAGTCTGTCCTGCCTGGGCCGCAGCGTGGGGAAGGTCTCCATTATGGGAAAATGGAACACAGTGTGCGCGACAGTTGCAGTGTGCATCTAGAAACTGGAGGTTCTTCTCTCCTGCAGTGTTTCTGGAACCGTGTAACTTAACAGGCAGATGAAGTAACTGCTGATGAAGTGTCAGGTTTTTTTTTCCAGACGACAGAAACCCGTTGGTGTTCTCCGTGTTCAGAAACCATGGGGGTTTTCTTCCGTTATTCTGACATGGAGACACCATGTTCCCTGCCCAAGTTGCAGTCTTCAGCCTCCTTATTTCTCCTTTGATGCAGTTTTACACTGAGTGGTTCAGAGATTTGGGGCAGCTGGGTGAGGTGGGGGTTCAGGCGAGTCTGTGTGTGCCTGTTGCTCAGTATCCAGACCCTAAAGAATGATCTGGGCTGTGTAGATTAGAAAGTAGCAGGCACTGCATCGATTCTGAAAAGGTGGGGAGTCCTGTGGGCAGAGCCCCTAGAGGGACTGGCAGCTGCTTGTGGTGTACTTGTTAAAGATTACCAGCCTTGATAGTCCTGAGCTTAAAAAGCCGGCAGAGCTAACAGGAAAGGAGTGCACAAAAGCAGCAAGCATGGCCCTGCGATTGTGGCTCACTGTAGTTTGTGGTTTGAGAAGCCCAGATGTCCAAAGAGATTTTCTTCTTGGGCATGACATCCGAGATTTTCCTCTGTGGGCATGGTGTACAGTGCAGCTGGATTGTCTGCCACTATGTTGAAGTTTTGGGTTGCAGAAACAGTCACAAATTCATCCCCAGCAAGCCCTGTGCGGTCAGAGACGCCCCTTGGAAGGCATTTGGATCCTGATCCTAGTTTGTGCTTAGAAGTGCCGTTAATCTTGAAAGTGCATGCAATCTTGTAATTATTTTTCTTTCCTTCCTCCCAGTTGTGATTACTTACCTGTTTGCTAGAAGGGTTTCTGTGGCTCTAAGACCTTGAAGGAGAATAGAGAGGAGTCTTTTAAAGGGAGGCTTGGGTATAGTGTGTAGCTGCTACTCTGTGTAGATTCCACTGATGTCTTTTTTTTTAAATGGGTTTCTGATTCCTTTTCCCTTCCACTTACTGGAAGAGACATAAATAAGTCATCTGTTCCTTCTTTTTCTTTCTTTCTCCAGACTCTGAATCCTCCTCTCCCCCCGCCCCCTCTCCAGGCGGCCGCCCCCATGGGCACTGCTGTAGCTGCTGCCGCTGGGATGGGCCCCAGGCCCGCAGCTGGACCCACTGACCAGACCACACACCCGCGGCCACAGCCCCGCCCCAGCATGTAAGTGCGGGGGTCCTTTCTGCCCCTGGACTGAACCCGAATAGAGAGGCAGAGAACAGCTTTTTGGGGGGAGTTGGTGCCAACTGTGTGTGTGATTAGGAAACTTGTGCTCTAGGGCTGGGCCTCCTTGGCCTTCTCCGAGTGCTACCCTGGCTTCGTTCCCACCTTCATCCCCAACTAAGGGTGGGAGGGGACAGGGAGGGCCCTGCACAGGTCAGACCTAGAGGAGGTGCAGCGGTGCCCGCAGTGAGTGTCCGGAGTTGGGTTACTCCATTCATTCTGCTCGTGGCTCAGTGCAGCCTGCAGGCCGAGGCCCCTCCATGCACACTGACCCTGGAAGCACTTGGTGCCTGTTCACGTTGCCGCCACTCTCCCTGTGTCGGTGGCTGTCACCTGTGCAGTTGGGCTGTTGGGCTCTGTCCGTGATCTGGACTTGCTTTGCCTCTGACTTGCAAGTTCAGCGTCTACCCCAACTGAGCCCATGGACGAAGGTGCCACCCATTGCTGGTTCAGTGTGCGCGGGGAGTCTGTGTGCCAAGCTTCCCGGCGGGATTTTGGACCACATGTCCTCAACAAGGCTGCTTCCCGGTCTCACCAGGGCCATCTGCGGGCCCAGTTTCCCAGTGGGAATCTGGTGCCCTGCTGCAGGTGTGCACGCTGGGGGGTGGCATCAATTCCTCCACATCCACGAGTACCATTTGGCGGGATCATCACCTTTGCACCAGGAGGGCCAGGTGGGAGGTTCTGAGTCAGGCAGCTTCTGCCTTTTCAGAGTGGATGGCTGCTGTTCAGTGGACAGTGATCGAGGCTGCCCACAGATTAAAGGATTCTACTTTCTGTTTACTTTTGTACAGAACATTCAAGGCTTCATGCCAGAAAAGAGTTCTGCACATCGTGTGGTGTGTCTGTTACTCACCTTGAAGTCAGATGTTTTTTCCTCTTCTAGGTATGTTGCCATTTATCCTTACACTCCCCGGAAAGAGGACGAGCTGGAGCTGAGGAAGGGAGAGATGTTTCTCGTGTTCGAGCGTTGCCAGGACGGCTGGTTCAAGGGGACGTCCATGCACACCAGCAAGATTGGGGTTTTTCCTGGCAATTACGTGGCCCCTGTCACGAGGTATGGCTCTGAGCAGGTGGCTTGCTGAGCCCTGACCACAGAGGCTTTGTCCTTGCCCATGATTTCCAGCCTATCCACAGTTCCTTCTCATGTTACAGTTATGTGTTACACAGCCGGCATTTTCGAGGTCCCTGCCTGTATTTGCCAAAGTCCCTTGTAATCCTCAAGATTTTAGCTTACTCTTCACATGTGAAATTGTAAGTTTCTCCCAATACAGGTGCTGGTTTTAAATTATTTGCTTTTAAGTCGCATGTGAGAAGACTCTACTAAACTGTTTTCAGTATTTTTCTGCTAGGAAATTAGTGCTGTTTAATATAAACACAAGTGATGTTATTAATCCTCTTGGTTATGTGATGCTTACCTGACACCTGGCATGCAGAGTTCTCTGTTCTGCACATTAACGCCAGGTCCTCAAACAGCTCCCTGGTGTATGTGCTGTTATGATGCCCACTCAACAGGAGAGCAGGTTGAGGTGGAGAGGTTAAACAATTTAGGTCACCTGGTGAAGAGATGCTGAAAGCCAGGTGTGTATTCCTATAGCTTGGTGATTATGTCTGAATTCTCACAATTGCTTTTTATAATGCAATCAGAACTGAAACCCCTTTAACATGACATGAATCCCTCACCCTTCTCAGGGGAGGGCAGTTTTGCTCCCCAGGGGATTTTTGCAGTGTCTGGACATGCTTCTGATCGTCACGATGGGGGAGCAGGTGCTACTCGCCACCAGTGTATAGAAACCAGGGATGCATATGCCACCCTGCAGGGCACAGCACAGCCTTCACAGAAGGGAACTGTCTGGTCCCAAATGTCACCAAGGCTGAGAAACCTGTTCTAGGATAGCAGGAAGCAGGCACTTGGGATGTGTTTGTATGCACCATTCACTGCATTTAAATATAGTCCCCATTCTGGGCACTGAGAAAGCTTGCTCTGGAATGATCATGATGACCTATGATGGGTCAGTGCTGAGAAAATCCTGGGTTTTGGCCACTGGGCTCTTAATAAATGGTCCAGCTTAATTGTGTTAAATCATTTCTCAAAGCCCCTGAT
The DNA here is from genome assembly GCA_006408675.1 of Madoqua kirkii. Lineage (NCBI taxonomy): Eukaryota > Metazoa > Chordata > Mammalia > Artiodactyla > Bovidae > Madoqua > Madoqua kirkii. The sequence continues at coordinate 69,089 of SJYC01050653.1, read as the reverse complement.
TTTGAATAAGTGGCTGAATGAACTGACATGCTGTCAGATGTTGGTCTCAATTCTCAGGCTGGCTGGCAGCCTAATCCAATGAAGATCACTGTCATTGCAGATGGCAACAGAACACTAGCTCCAATTAGACTTACAGATTTTTCATCAGTGTAAACCTTCTTGTTGGTATATGCTAAAATCTGCATTCACAGACCAGAAGACGGTAGCTCTGTCTTCCCTGGTGGGATAAAACAAACAAACAAAACCACAATAACTAAGGGAGATAAACCAAGCAACAACCACATGTCGACTTTCTGAAGAAAACGTTTTCCTAAGACTCAAATACAAGCTATCAAAAGTCTCTGGAGAGACGCTTCCTGATGGAAAATTCTCTGTTATTCCTCATGGTAAATAATGAAGTTTGAGTTAATGAAGCCTTCTGCTTGGTAGAAAGTTACTATCTATAGAACTGTTGCTTAAATGAATTTAGAATATTAAAAAGTATGCTACATAAAGCTACACTGAACCTGATTTAATGAAATTCAGCCGATAAATATTTGTTGAGGGCCAGCTGTGCCCTATAGCTGCGCGTGCAGGAAGGGTGGGAAACACCCATTGCACGCGGCCCTGCTGTCAGGAAACTTGTACTAAGTCAGGAGCATTTCACTGGGAGTTGACTGAAAACACTCCACATCGTGTTTTGTAATCAAGGGTCATAGAGGAAATCCACCTGAAATAGAGGAGAGTCCCGAGGTCCTGGGCCTAAGGCCAGGCTGCTCGTGATGACAGAATTGAAACGCAGGTGAGGGGGAGGTAGGGTGGAGGCAGCCAGAGGGACGTGACAAGAGTATGTGCATGTACTCGTGCGTGTACACGGGGCAGATACAGAGAAGGCATATGTGAGCCCAGCCGTGACAGCCTAGATGTTGCTCTGACAGGCTGGAGAGGAAGCGTGCAGGCCCTGGAAGCCCGGGGGAGAGCTACCTCCAGAGGGGAGCGAGGGGAGCCGAGCCGAGGAGCTGTGTCACCAGCAGAGTGCTGTGCGATCTTTCTCCCCTCAGAAGAGGTTTCCAGAGCTTTCTCTGCCTCGGGGCCGCTGTTCCTCGAGTGTGGTGTTCCTACCTTGGTCAGATAACTACATTCTACAGGGCTACGTCTTGAAGCTCTGCACCATTTTCTTTGGCGTTGGTCGTCCTCTCTCCCTCTTGCTGACAGACTGGGTTTCTGTCTCACCAGGGCCGTGACCAGTGCTTCCCAAGGCAAAGTCCCCATGCTGACGACTGGCCCAGCGAGTCGCGGGGGGGTCCCGGCCAACCCTCCCCCTGCAGGCGGGCCTGCCCAGAAGCCCCCAGGGAACGGCGTGGCTGGCGGTCCCGGGGTCCCCACAACCATGGTGTCGGCAGCTCACGTCCAGACGAGCCCCCAGGCTAAGGTCCTACTGCATGTGTCCGGACAGATGACTGTCAACCAGGCCCGGAGCGCTGCAAAGACAGGTGGGCGCTGGGCCGGGGCCCCAGGAGAGGCGCCTGAGCAGCCTCAGACCTTGTGCACCAGAGGCTGCGAGGATGTGAAGACAGTCTGAGAGAGCAAGGTGGAACTTTAGGACAGTGCGAGAGCAAGCTGGAACTTTAGGACAGTCTGAGAGAGCAAGCTGGAACTTTAGGACAGTCTGAGAGAGGAAGCTGGAACTTTAGGATAGTCAGAGAGCAAGGTGGAACTTTAGGACAGTCTGAGAGAGCAAGGTGGAACTTTAGGACAGTCTGCGAGAACAAGGTGGAACTTTAGGACAGTCTGACAGGAAGGTGGAAGAAGACAATGGATAACAGGAAGTGGGGGCCAGCACAGTCTAGCACCATCACTTTACATCGGCTCCATTTGGCTCTGCCTGCCTCGGTTGTGAATCCAAGCCTGGTCTCCAGACCACAGGTCTGAAAGAACTTATTACCAGGCGGGTCCTGGGAATGTCAGTAGTACTTGAAAATGTGACTCCTGTGGTGGAGACCGGTGATCTGGGGTCCCACTGCTGCGGAGGCCCAGCCCGCAGACTGCTGTCTAGATGCTGGGATGAGCTTAGTCACCGCTGTTTCAGACAGTCAGACCTTAAGTAGCTTTCTTCTTCCTGAAGCGTTTAAAACCTCCCAGGGGTCTTGGTTAACAGTGATAGAGAAAACATGTTCAGCTCTATCCAAAAATCCAAAGAAGGAAGGTAGGTTCCAAGAAAAGGGAGAACAGGAAGCAACACAGGCCAGCCTGCACTGCCCAGCTGGATGCGTGGGGGGTGGTGCCGTGGCCAGAGCCCGGGGGGCCTCCTGCACCCCTGGGTGTTGTCGCCCTGCAGTCGCTCGGCTGGCATGGCAGCAGACATTGTGTCATGGGACAGAGTGGGGCGCTGACCTGGGATCAGGACGGGATGATGTCCAGGGGCCCCTCGAGCGTCAGAGCATCTAAACCTCCATGGTTTCTCATCACTGACACATGCAGGGCTCAGTGAGCAGCGAGGCTCCAGCTCACGCTCTCGTCCTCTCTTCCCTTGTCCAGCCTCGGCGCATAGCCAGGAGCGTCCCACGGCGGCCGTGACACCCATCCAGGTTCAGAGCACTCCGGGGCAGTCCCACCATCCCCTGGCGTCGCCACAGCCCCCTGCCCCACTGGGCCCTCCTGGCCACGTGGCTGCCAGCGGCCTGGGCCGGGTCGGAGGCCCCCTGGCCTGCGCCACAGCCCCAGCAAGCATCCCTGCCGCCTCCCTGGAGCCCGAGCCCAGTGGCCGCCCTGTGACCCTGCTCCCAGGGACACCCACCTCTCCTGACAGTGGCTCGGCAGCCAGGCCAGACAAGGACGGCAAGGTGAGCCCAGGCGGCTACTGACCCGCTGCGGTGCGGGGAGGTGGGGTTCCGTTCAGCTCTGGGGCTTGTCCCCTAGCCGCTCACTCCCTTACCCCCTCGCTGCCCTGAACTCCTCCTGGTGAGTGTGCTTCTGGTTAACTGTTCTGCAGAAATGCACTTAGGATATGAAGGAGCTGGAACTGCTGATCCAAAGTGTTGCTTGTGGATACATTGTTCCTGTGCTGTATTTGATTATAATCTGTGCGGCTGTGGATAGTTTTTCTCTTGAGATATAGGGAGAAATTAATTTCTAATTTGATCTTTTTTTTATAAAAAAACAAAAAGGTCCTTTGGGCCTGAATTTCAAAGAAATTGTAAGTGGGAAGCTATGTTTGAAAGACTGACCTGTGGCTGAGTTGTAGACAGAGGCATGTGTGGTGGTTAAACATGCACAGAAAGAGCAGCCTGCAGCAGACTCTGGTAATCATGCTGCATGCGGGACTTCCACTCCATGCTCATGCGTGCCCCCCAGACCGCTTGCCAGCTCTGGGAAACTGTGGGATCACACCTGCTTCCATGCTGATGAACGTCGCTCTGTTTAAATGACCAGGGAGCCTGTGAGCAGGGCTTTATAAGGAAATAAACTTAGCCTACTAAAAAGTTAATATTTAATTATTGAGTTAACATTAGTGCTTTTGCAAAAGATCGGTATCAGTTCAATGTTTATGATTAACTACATTAAACTTGTACTCAAGCTCATGTGGTCAGCCCTGCCCGGATCTTCAGAAAGTAAACTTACTTTACAGCTTAGATCTGAAGGTTCCAGGATAAGGCATCAGGGGCCATTGTCTCAGAGAACTGGGCTCTGGAGCCCAGGCCTCCGAAGGAAGGATTCATACAATCTGCAGGATGCCTGTGTTAGGGAGAATAACGGCCCCCAAAGGAGGTCCATATCCTGATCCCTGAAATCTGAGAATACATTTCCTTACAGTTGCAGCAGGGGTCTTAAAGACGTGATTCAATTAAAGGTTTAAAGATGAGTAGATTAGCTGAGTGAGCCCAATATAATAGCAAAGGGATCTCCTTATAAGGGAGAAAGGAAGATCAGGGCCAGAGGAAGATAACACCAGAGAGCAGTGACCTGTTTGCCCTGCTCAGTCCCCCTCCTGACAAGTGGCCACTGGCCTCTGCTAGGATGCCCTGTGGTCCCTGTCCTGTTGTGGAGCGTCAACACTGTCTTCAGGCAGCTCGAACTCCTGGAAAGTTCTGTCAGCACACACCTGTCTCCCTGTGACTCCAGACCCTTGCACTGTGCTTTGAGGAACTGCATAGAAAATGATGGTCTCCTTTCTATGTGATCCCTGCAGGGAGTTCAGAGTTATCATCTTTTCTTAAAGGCTTCACTCTTGAGGGTTTTTCCCCACCATGTTCTTCATGTCACAGATTTCTAATTTCCCTTTCTAAATCTGCCACCTCATTTAATGTTCTCAGTTCATTAAAGAGATGGTCCCAACGGCTATAAACTCAGTGACCCGAGATTAGTGCAAGGAGCATCACTTCACCCCCATCACTCCATCCTCTTGCCAGAACACTCGAAGAGAGCTTGGCAGATGCCTGAATGAGATCCAGCTGTCTCGTATTCTCCCACCCAAACAGTCCCCAAGTCACCTCACCATTTCTGCAGTAACCCGTCAGCCCACATCTCGGGTAGGAGACTTCCTTGGTCTCACTTCCTTTTCTGAGTCAGCCTTTCATCAGATACCCTGTTTTAGGACTTCCCAGGTGGTCTGCAAGCACTGCTGTGGTTGTCTATGAAAATGCCTTTCTTTGGCATGTTGAGTTGACCTTGGTCCCGGGTTCACCAGGATCTGTCAGAGATCAGCTATGTTCCTGCTGTTAATTTCCTCAGCCCACTGGGGGTGGATCACCCTGTCGGGAGGAGTGGTTTCATCTCTGAATCCCAGTTGCTCCCCTGTTTCCTCCTACCAAGGCTTGTTCTTCCTATCTAGTCTGAAAGGGACTCTTTATGAGTCTGAGGACCACGATCCACCCCAGGCACCAGACCCATGTCTTTCTTGTTCCCAGCAAAACTGAAAGCAGCGCACACCCCACCCCCACTTTTTCTGGTCACCCGCATTTTTGTAAGTTTAAGTTCATTCTGGCCTTCAGCATCTTGACTTGCCACAGCCATGGAATGTTCTTCTTGGGGGCCCTTCTCCTGATCTTTTAGTGGAGGCCTTTCTGTCACTTCCTGGGGCATCATCATCACTTCCTGGGGCATCATACAAGTGCCTTCATCATCGGGAGCTTCTGCACCTTCACCTGCTGGGGTGATTTACAGTGTGTGCTGGGAGCTTCTTTCTGGAGAGCCCACCCAGTGCTCTTGAAGCTTCAGGATTTCCTTCTGAATTTCAGGCCATGCATATATTCTCTTGTAACTTCTAAAATCAGTTCTCACTAATTATTAGATAAATGCAAATCACCACTACAGTGAGGTATTAATATCACTTCACACTGGTCAGAATGGCCATCATCAAAAAGTCTACAAGTGAGAAGGCTGGAGTGGATGTGAAGAAAAGGGAAGCCTGTACACTGTTATGGGAATGTGAATATGATGATCAGTGCAGAGAACAGTGTGGAGGATCCTTAAAAATTGAAAAGTAGAGTAACCATGTGACCCAGCAATCCCATTTCTGGGCATATACCCAGAGAAAACCATAATTCAGAAAGATACGTGTTCCCCATTGTTCACAGCAGCACTGTTTACAGCAGCCAAGATGTGGAAACAGCCTAAGTATCCGTCAGCATAGGAGCGGGTCAAGGAGGCGTGGGACATGAGCACTGTCAAAAGGAAGAGCAAAATTATGCCGTTTGCAGCAACATGGATGGGCCTAGAGATTGTCATACTGAGTGAAGTACGGCAGACACAGAGAGACAAATATCATATTGCTTATGTGTGGAATATTAAAAGAAAAAGGGCACAAACAAACTTACAAAACAGTAGAGTCGCAGATATAGAAGACAAACATGGTTAACAGGAGGTAAGAGAGGGAGAGACAGACTGGAATTGATATATGCACTGCTGCTGCTGCTGCTGCTGCTGCTGCTGCTGCTAAGTCGCTTCAGTCGTGTCCAACTCTGTGTGACCCCAGAGACGGCAGCCCACCAGGCTCCCCCCATCCCTGGGATTCTCCAGGCAAGAACGCTGGAGTGGGTTGCCATTTCCTTCTCCAATGCATGAAAGTGAAAAGTGAAAGTGAAGTGGCTCATTCGTGTCCAAGTCCAGTGTATGCACACTACTGTATAAATAGATGACTAATAAGGGCCTAATATGTAGCTCGGGGACCTCTGCTCAGTGCTCTATAATGACCTTTATGGGGAGAGTTCCTGCCCTGCGGGTTAGCAGTGCTGTGGGCCACGTTAGGTGAATGGGGCCCATGGTGCAGACTGCCTTGGACAATTGATCGTCTGAGAAATGGTTACCTTTATTTCCTTCTGCCAGACTCTCTAATTGAACTCTGTTATCATAGATGCCCCCCCACCACCACCGTGCCCAAAGGCTATTTGACTGAGTTTGAACTAAGTCAGTATTCAGGAAGAATTCCTTGGTGTTCTCTCTCTTGAGGGCTGCGTATAGTTCTCCTTCCCTGTCAGTAGATCTTAATAGTCCCAATTTGCCTAGAGAGCATTCTAAAGGGTTGTTTCTCTCAACTATTGTATTTTCAGACTGTGTTTTAAGTCAGAGGACTTGATGACACAGTTGACACATTAGTAAAGCAATTTAAAATGATGGCTGTTATTACTTTGGGCATCAGAAGAATATTGACACTTGGGGTCTGGGCACAGAGAAGAGCCAGCCCTAGATCTGGTTTCCTAGCAGAGCAAGACCACAAGGAAAAGACCCCAGGAGACCAAGACCCATGAGGTAGCTTCTATGGCGTGAGGTTGATGGGAGTAATTCTCATTTATACACTTGCCTGCAAAAAGAGACATAAAATGTTTTTATTATACTGATAGGCTTTTTTTTTTTTTCCCAATAAGGAATTTTGAACTCCTTATTGAAAAATTCAGACTTAAATTGAAAAAAGTAGGGAAAACCACTAGATTATTCAAGGAAGACCTAAGTCAAATACTTTACAATTATACAGTGGAAATAACAAACAGATTCAAGGCATTAGATCTGATAGACAGAACCCTGAAGAACTATGGACAGAGATTTGTGACTTTGTACAGAGGGCAGTGAGCAAGAACATCCCTAAGGAGAAGAAATGCAAAAAGGTAACATGGTTGTCTGAGGAGGCCTTACGAAAGCTAAGAAATAAGAGAAACTAAAGGCAAAGGAGAAGAGGAAAGATATACCCATTTGAATGAGAGTTCCAAAGAATAGCAAGGAGAGATAAGACAGCCTTCTTCAGTAATCAATGTAAAGAAATAGAAGAAAACTATTGAATGGGAAACACTAGAGATCACATCAAGAAAATTAGAGGTACCAAGGGAACATTTCATGGCAATAAAGGACAGAAATGGTATCAACCTAATAGAGTGAGAAGACATTAAGAGGTAGCAAGAATACAGAGAACTATACAAAAAATATCTTCACGACCCAGATAACCACAATGGTGTGACCACTCACCCAGAGCTAGACATCCTGGAATGAGAGGTCAAGTGTTGTGACCCCAGAGACGGCAGCCCACCAGGCTCCCCCCATCCCTGGGATTCTCCAGGCAAGAACGCTGGAGTGGGTTGCCATTTCCTTCTCCAATGCATGAAAGTGAAAAGTGAAAGTGAAGTGGCTCATTCGTGTCCAAGTCCAGTGTATGCACACTACTGTATAAATAGATGACTAATAAGGGCCTAATATGTAGCTCGGGGACCTCTGCTCAGTGCTCTATAATGACCTTTATGGGGAGAGTTCCTGCCCTGCGGGTTAGCAGTGCTGTGGGCCACGTTAGGTGAATGGGGCCCATGGTGCAGACTGCCTTGGACAATTGATCGTCTGAGAAATGGTTACCTTTATTTCCTTCTGCCAGACTCTCTAATTGAACTCTGTTATCATAGATGCCCCCCCACCACCACCGTGCCCAAAGGCTATTTGACTGAGTTTGAACTAAGTCAGTATTCAGGAAGAATTCCTTGGTGTTCTCTCTCTTGAGGGCTGCGTATAGTTCTCCTTTCCTGTCAGTAGATCTTAATAGTCCCAATTTGCCTAGAGAGCATTCTAAAGGGTTGTTTCTCTCAACTATTGTATTTTCAGACTGTGTTTTAAGTCAGAGGACTTGATGACACAGTTGACACATTAGTAAAGCAATTTAAAATGATGGCTGTTATTACTTTGGGCATCAGAAGAATATTGACACTTGGGGTCTGGGCACAGAGAAGAGCCAGCCCTAGATCTGGTTTCCTAGCAGAGCAAGACCACAAGGAAAAGACCCCAGGAGACCAAGACCCATGAGGTAGCTTCTATGGCGTGAGGTTGATGGGAGTAATTCTCATTTATACACTTGCCTGCAAAAAGAGACATAAAATGTTTTTATTATACTGATAGGCTTTTTTTTTTTTAATTTTTGTAGTTGTTTTTGGTAAAGAATCTGCCTGAAATGTAGGAGACGTAGATTTGATCACTGGGTGGGGAATATCCCCTGGAGAAAGTAATGACAACCCATTCCAATATTCTTGCTTGGAGAATCCCATAGACAGAGGAGCCTGGCTGTAGTCCATGGGGTCATAAAGAGTTGGACACGACTTAGTTTTTTTAATTAAAGAAGTATTTGCACAACAGATATGGTTTGACTTCTGTTATTATCGGTTTGTTAAATTTTATCAACATAGTGATGAGTGAATATGACTTAGCCCTTCACCATGATCAAGACATCATCCCCTATAAGGGATAAGCTGCTGGTCTATGGCTGTGGAGTAAGATACTAAAATGCAAGTGGGTTCATGTTAGTTGAGTATAGAACAGGCAGAATTTCAGGAAATTAAAACTACCGTCTGGAATTTCCATTTTGTCCTGAAGTGTCTACCTTGCCTTCACCAAGCCTGGGAAGTGAATTGGTGGGATTTTGGTTGCCCATCCTTTTTATCTGCTCATCCTACCTCCATGGAGGTTGGTGATGAGCACTTGAGTGTCCAGAACCAGGGAAGATGTGCAGGTGGGTGGGGGTTGTGCAGAGTGGTGAAGGGCATTGAGCGCACAGCCCCAGGAGCCAGACCAAGAGTCCCAGACACCCTCAAGGGTCCCTTGGAAAGCTCAAATCTGAACTGGAAACTCTACCAACAGAACCATGTCTCCAACCCATGCACTTTTTTTTTTTCTTAGAAAGAGAAAAAGGGGCTGTTGAAGCTGCTGTCCGGGGCCTCCACCAAGCGCAAGCCGCGGGGATCACCGCCGGCCTCACCCACGGTGGATGCTGAGCTGGGGGCCGAGCTGTCCTGTGGGCCCCTGGGCCCCCCCTGTGCCTGCCCTGGGCCCTGTGATGGGGACGCCGTGGCCCCCGGCCCCCAGCGCAGAGCCTGCTCCCTGGACTCGGCCCCAGTGGCGCCACCCCCCCGGCAACCCTGCTCATCCCTGGGTCCCACAGCCAGTGAGGTGCGGCCCGCCGTGTGTGAGAGGTGGGTTCTCGTCATGGGCGCTAGGAGCCGGCAGGTCTGTGGTGCCCGTGGCATCTCCAGCTCCTTCCTGGGGTCTGTGGTGACAGCCGGCACTGGCTCCTGTCCCCCTTGGGTGACGTGCTCCGTCTCTGTGGTCCCCTCTACATCCTCACCCCTTTCCATCATGTCTGCAGAGCTGTCCTCTACAGGGCAGTGCTCACGGCAGCCCTGGTCCCTGCCTTCTCCTGGCTCCTGGTTCACGGCCAACCAGCCACCCTCATTTCATCTTTAGCCCTTTTTATCAAAGGTTTATGAACACCACTGCCTGCTAGTTGTAGGGCTCCTGGAGTGTTCCGTCCCCCAGAGTTCTCTTCAGTTCCTTCCTGAGCCAGAGCGTGGCAGAGTTCTGGCCCGACCCTGCTGACCCACTGACGGGGCTCTGTTAACCCTCAGAACAGTGAGCCCTGTTCAGTGAGTGTGACCTCAAGTCACCTTTACAAATGGGAGTTGTCCTGTCTGTTTTGCCGCTGGGGCTCTCAGAGCGTGTTAGGAAAGAAAGTCTGCTTAATAAAACAGAAACCTGCTAAGAAAAAAATAAAACTGATCCAACAAAAAACAAAAACCAAAAACCTGCTCGGATTATATGAATTAAAAGCACAACACGGTCTGCTGCCTGGAAGATGGCATGAAGCACTCCGAAACTAGACTGTGTTCCCATAGCGTTAGCATGAGTATGTAAGCATTTGCTGGAGGAGGGGCCGTCTGTCTGCAGGCTCACGTCCCCGTGTCCCTGTGTCTCACACAGGGCATGTTTCTCATCTGTGGGAGCGTCGCCTTTGGGGCAGTATTTTCTGTTAATGATTCAGGATCTTACTGTAAAGTGTTATACTTTACAATGACTTAACTCCACCTGAATTCTGTATTTCAGATGAAATACCCACTGAAACCTGAGCCCTGCACTCAGACAGTTTGGGGGGCTTACTTTATTACCCAGAAGTAACTTGGGAAAGAATTAATCAAACAATCTATGTGCCTTAAATACAAAGTACACCATTCGCTGTGTACCTTTATGGGGGCATGAGATAATTCTGTGTAGCTCTGACCCTTCTGAAAACAATTTTGAAATGAGACATTACCCTAAACTATTTCTGCCTCACCCATGAAACCATTCTGTCATTCCCCTCATCCACTGGGCTCTCAATAAAGCTTTGAGGTTTTGCCCCAAGTTCATGTCCCCCTTCATTCCAAGAGTCTTGCCGTCTGCCGTGTCTCTTGGCTCTCCAGGGAGGGCGCCTCTGCTCCTAGACCCAGTCCAGTGACTCATTTATTCTCTCTGGGCCACAGAGGCAGTCTCGCCCCCCGATGCTGAGGGCAAGTCCCTCTGCGGGCTGAGTCTGCCCGCTCCCCTGTCATTGGTGGTGTCCCTCTGTCTGCCTGAGGGGCTGCTTCACTGTACCAGACACCGCCCCACCCCTGCCAGGCTCTGGCCAGCACCACCACCTCTCCCTGCCCCCTGCCCCAGCACTGGCTCTTTCCAGAGGCCAGGTGTCCCAGTCTCCAAGCTTTTGCACCCCAGCCTTGCTCACAGTAGGTCACCTTGCTTACAGAAGGCTCCCACAGTCCAGAGCATCTCAACAGGAGGGGCCACAGGCAGCTGCCCCTCCAGACAAGGAACAGGTGGGTTTACTGTGAGTTTACACATGGGCAGGGCACACTGGGATCCTCTGCCTGGTGTTTATGGAAGCATTTCCATTTTTACAAGTGGGAAAGTGGTCTTTGGACAGACTTTCTGCCCCGCGTTTATATTTTTATAATCCACGTGCTCAGTGGAATATTGAGTCTAATAGCCATCCTTGCCAGCTTCTCACAGCCTTTTTGCCATCCTACAGTGATGGTGATGGTATGTGTCTAACTCAGCTTCTTAGGTCTGCCTGACTATAGACACAATAGGAAAAATGTGTGGAAGCAAGTAGCATAGGAAAACAGTCTATTATCCTGTTATCCACTGGGAAGGAAATTTTTTGGTTACTCAGAAACTTCCAAGGATGTATTTTAGGGATTATCTCTTTGGAATTTAAAACATTTCACCCTAAGAAAAAGTACTTCATGCTAAAAATGCAGGGAAGGTTAGCTTTCACATCAGTCTAATTTAGGAAGCATTTCAGGATCTTAGCGTCCTCAATTCACCAGAGTCTAAATGTCACGACTCCTGCCCCCACAAAGTGCGAGAGCGTGGGGCTCTTCTGGTAGAATTTTTCCTTCTAGAGTTCCACAGAAATATTTGTAATGTCTAATATCAGTCTAGTATGAGATGGGATTCATCTACAGATGAGAGTGATGGCAGGAATAAAATTTCCTCTCGAGGTGGGCCCTGCCCCGTCAACCTCCAGTGGGAGAAAGGGCAGCTCTGCTTACATCTCACACTGTGAGAGGGAGGGAGGCACCTGGAGGTGTGTTGGCAGATCTGGTGCCAACTGAGCCTGTTCTCTGAGGAGCAGAAGGAATCTTTTGTGTTTATGAGAGAGACTGAGGAAAACAAGCAAGAAATGCTGTCTTCTAGGGGCAGAATCGAATTGATGACAGTGGAGATAATAAAGCAGATATTGCAGGCTCTATTTGGGAAGGACTGAGGAAAAATAATTAGGAAATGGCAAAGAGAAAGGTGAAATAAAATATTTCAGAAAGGATGGCACATAAAGTACATGTGACAGTTTTTTTTCCTACAAAAAGAAATCAGAGATCAAGGAGACACAGCAAGGCATCTCCTATATTTTTAAGTTTAGGATTTAAACTGATAACCACATACCTATAAGCCCATCTGCTAAACTGGAAAAGGACCTCTGACCCTTGATCAGGGACCATACCAGAAAACATACAAATTGGGCAGAGACAGATTTATAGAAAGGCAGCTGGGCTTACACAGAATGATTAATCTGAGGCTGTGACAGTGAACCCACTGGGTGAAGCAGTGAGCGTAGGTCACTCAGACTTCAAGCAGACTACAAAGTAGGCAAGTTTGGTTTTGCTAGTGACCTACCGTAGTAGAGGTCAGCCACCCGGACAGAACAGCAGGCATCCTGCCTCCCAGAGCTGGGGGCTCGATCTGGGCGAGATCTGGAGAGATTAGAAACAAAAAGACGTGAACTGCAGAAAACATGAGAAAGACCAAAAAAATTAAGGAAGTGGGAGATCTGTGCTCATGAAAGACTGCAAGTGCCCATCTAAGCAGAGGCCGGAGTGCCTGAGCCTGAAGCAGAAAACTGCCCTGGGGGGTCCGTGGAGCTGCCTCGCACAGCAGGTGTCTCTCTCTTGCGTTCCACCCTGGTCAGCATCCCCCAGACTTCAGGGTTGCAGGAGAGGCTGAGGCCCTCATGGCCGGGCCTGTGAGCCGCCCTCCGTGCCCCCTGTGACCCCCAGGCTTTGTCCGAGAGGAGCCGGAGGCACATCCCAACAACCAGGAGCCACGTAGCTTTGGATGGTTTTCCTTCCTTCCTTGCTCCTTCCCTGTCTTTCTTCTTTTTCTTTCTTTCAGCTTTCCATTAATTTTTTGAAATATGTATTTGTCTGGCTGCACCAGGTCTTGGTTGCAGCATAAGAATTCCTAGTTGCGACCTATGGGATCCACTTCCCTAACCAGGGTTTAAACCCTGGCTAGGCTCCTGCACTGAGAGTGGGGAGTCTTAGCCATTGGACCACCAGGGAAGTCCCTTCATTTATTTTTAAATTTATTTATCTTTTTTTAAATTGTGGTAAAATGTCCATAAAATGTGCCATTTTTTTTTCAGGGGTACAGTTCAGTAGCATTAAGTACATTCACACTGCTGTATAACCATCACTGCCATCCATTTCTAGAGCTTTTTCATCACCCCGTTAAACACTCACTTCCCATTCTCACCTTCTCGTTTCTGTCTCTCTGGATCTGACTAGCCTCCACATCTCATAGGTGGAATTGTGTGTGACTGATTTCACTTAGCATAATATTTTGAAGGTTCATCCATGTTGTAACTTCTGTCAGAATTTCATTCCTTTTTGAGGAACGTAGTACATTTGGAAAAATCACTTTGCTGTACAATTAAACCTTCCCTTTTGTCACTGGACGTTCTTAGGAAGGGGGCTCTGTGTGCTGTGCTAAGGACCATGCACAGGGCTTCTGGAATCTGGTCAGGGATGAAGTTTCCTTCAGTTGCGGGGCAGATGGAGCAAGGCTTGGAGAACCTGTTGGACATGGATGGGCTCTGGGTTTGTCCAAGGAAGCCCCCAGGGGACCCTGTGAGCCAAGACCTGGGGCTGGGGGCAGAGGCCATACCTGGGGCTGTGTCTCAGTGCACAGTTGTGTGTGCACGTTCATGGGGATAACCATTAGGTAGCTGTAGAGAGACTGAGGCAATTGAGCACTTCACATGCCAGACTGGGGAGGAACCTTGCTCTGAGGAGTTAGCGAGAAATAGCTGCAAACAGAGCTGGCAGTGAAGAAAGTTAGTATGTTGATCATGTGCAGAATGCAGTCGGGACAGGAAGAGATTGGAGGCTGGGAGGACAGGCAGGTTATTTGCTCACGTGAGAGGGGGCAGAGCGGCGAGGCTGGGGTGCAGACATGGAAGGTGGACCCCAGGTCCATGGCAGGTGTGGGAGAGAAGTATGGCCCCTGAGGCACGGGATGCCCCAGAATCCCTGCTCAGAACACTCGAGGGGTCCTGACTGGAGCAACGGATGTTGAGCTCTGTGGCTGCACTCACGTTGCCTGGGGTCAGTGAATATGGACTTGGCAAAGCTTCTCCGTGCCTGAGATGGTGGCCCACTGTGCCTAGCGTTGGTCTTGAGCGTCCCTGTCAGGAATCTGTGTGCACACCACTCTTCGAGCCAGAGCCAGGATCTGAGCAGAGTCTCTGCTGCAGCCAGTGGTCTCCCAATTTTCCAAGGTCATGGTTCTCATTCCACTCAGCCCAGGAGGCTCATCACTCAGCCATGAAAACCCTCTGCCCTGGGGACTCAGCAGGAAGATTGTGGTCTTAGCTCAGCAGCAGTTCTAGTTCAGAAAATGTTTGACAGAGTTGGTTTAGTGTGTTTTCTAAAATGCAAATGTTGATCTAGTCACTTTTTTAAGAACTGCTTTTGTTCCATTTCACCTTTAAGGAGCTTGCAGAGGACCAGGGGCAATACGTTTCATCAGAGATTGGCTCTGAATATGATGAATTACTTGAGTGCCTCTTTCTGTAATTATGGAGCTTTGCTCAAATGTTAACCTGCCCCAGATGACAGCTTTTCACAGGCTCTTCAGCTTGTTGGCTTTGGAGCTGAGACACCTTCTCATCTGGATTCCTTCCTCCAGAGTAGCCCACGATGGACTCGTTCATCCTTCTTTGCAAGCTGTCAGAGAAGGGCTTCCAGAACCCTGGCTCTGTCATTCTAGAGTTTGTCAGGCATGTGGTCACGTTGCTATCCTCCAGGTCATACCTCCTGGAAGCACCAGGCACCCGCCGCCCTTGCCTGAGAAGCACGGTCGTGGTGGGAACTGGCACTCAAGGTGTGAACTCTGTGACAGACAGGTGTTGAGTGCTGTCCCCACATCATCTGGTAACACCTGTGTGGTCACGGCCATCCTAGTGCAAAGATGAGGAGGCTGAGGCTCAAGCAAAGCTGCTTTGAGCGTAAGCCCCAGGCCCACTTCTCACAAGAGGCCAGGCCTCCCTGGCCACCCGCAGGCTTGCTCGCAGCCTGTCCTGTCTCTGGCTTCCCAGGACCTCTCTTACGAACAGCCAGGCAGCCTCTGTGCTGTGCTTCTGCTCCATAGCCCGGACCCCAGACGGCAACTTGGTTCCCCAGCCCAGAGTCACCCAGGAATGGTCCAGAGGGCCACTGGGCCTTTGCAGAGATGCCTTTGTTGATCAAGTCATAGCCTGAGGCTCTTGTTTACGTCCTCGCGTGAATGGATTCTGGTCCTTACGGGTTGGAGGCTGGTAAAACCAGTGATCCTCCAGAAGGACTGCGCTCCGATGGGTTTCATGAGGTTAAGGCAGTTGTGTAGACCCAGTTCTGGTGACCATTTTTTCAGCCATGACATTCTCTATGTGCTGTTAAGAGTGAGTCCTAGGAGGCTAGCAGTCCGTTTTCTGACTTTAAGTGCCAAATGAGAGCAGAAGCTGAGCTGGTGTTATACTCTGTTGTTGTTTAGTTGCTAAGTTTTGTCCAACTCTTGGCAGCCCTTTGGCCTGTACCCACCAGGCTCCTCTGTCTGGGATTTCCCAGGCAAGCATAGTGGAGGTGGTCACCGTTTAGGCTCTAAGTTCATTTTCTGACTTTGAGAACCAAATGAGCATGGAAACTCAACCACTTGACTAGCTTAATACTCACTGATTAGCATCAGCCAGTGAGAGAGGTGTGTAAGTATAAGACATTACTCCAGAACTCAGAGGCTTAAATGGACTGTGAACACAGATTATTTCACAGTTCTGGGAGTTAGGAGTTTGGGGGTGGCGTACATGACTGGTCCTGGCTTAGGGCATTTTTTGAGGTTAGTGTCCAGACGTCCACCTGAGCTGCAGTCTTGTGGAAACCTTGAGTAGGGAGAGAAGACCCCTTCCAGGTGGCTGCCCACATCGCCACTGACTTTTGGAAAGAGACCTCTCTTGCCTGGCCTGCATGTCTGTGCACAGGGGGATGACTCAGCTGGCAGCCTAGGTGGTTTCCCAGAGGCTGTGGAGTGGGGGCTGCTGCACTCCTGTTAGGACCCTGCCTCAGCACCCCAGATCATCATTTGTGCAGGCTTCTGCTGGTCACACAGGTGGGCAGAGACCACACAGAGTGAGACACAGCTCACCTCCCCATGGCTTCCGTGGCTCTTGAGCATGATTTTCCAGAAGGAAACAAGCCTGGAAGCAGGGGGTAGCTGACCTTAAACCAGCCAGGCTTCAGGAGTCTTGAAATGATAATTACACCTTCTCCCAGTGATCCCTGAGTTGAGAAGGCTTGGGGAGGCAGACCGTAGATCAGACCCATGGCCATCAGATTGAGCAGGTGGTCTCAGTCCCCCTCCTTGTGTGAACCAAGCTGCCCCGGGAAGAGCTGGGTGTGTAAGGAAGAGCTTCCGTGGAGTCCAGCCTTATCCAGCTCAGTCCTTGGTCACGTGTGGACTTTTATGCACATCCAAGCACTGTTCACAGCAGGTCTCTACTCAACAGGGACGGCAGCGGTTTGGGTCATTTTACCAACATCATAGGCAGATTTGTGCTCTGTCCTGCTCTGTCAACATCTGAGGCGTGCACGCTGGCTTAGCCTGACTCTGAGCAGCTGTAACTGAGCCCCCACCTGCCCTCTCCCTCCCCAAATTCTAGTGTCATCATTCTGTCATCTGCCTCTGCCTCCCTCCTCCCCCTCCCACCCTGATCCATCATCCTCCCCTTCCCTCCTCCTGCCCCTCATCATCTGTCTGTTCCCCCATCATCTGTTCCCCTGTCCATCATCTGTTCCCCCATCTATCTTTCATTTATTCTCTCTCCCCCCATGTATCATCTGTAAATCTATTCTGTCACCCATCTACCATCTATCTGTTCCCCGTCTGTCTGTCATTTATTCTCTCTTCCTGCACGTACCATCTCTCCGTCTATGCTCTGGAGCTTGACTGTCCATCATCTATCTGTCTGTGCACCATCTCTCTGTCATCCACCATCTCTCTGTCACCTGTCACCCACCACCTCTGTCACCCACTGTCTCTCTGTCACCTCTCTGCCTGGAAGCAGGGGGTAGCTGACCTTAAACCAGCCAGGCTTCAGGAGTCTTGAAATGATAATTACACCTTCTCCCAGTGATCCCTGAGTTGAGAAGGCTTGGGGAGGCAGACCGTAGATCAGACCCATGGCCATCAGATTGAGCAGGTGGTCTCAGTCCCCCTCCTTGTGTGAACCAAGCTGCCCCGGGAAGAGCTGGGTGTGTAAGGAAGAGCTTCCGTGGAGTCCAGCCTTATCCAGCTCAGTCCTTGGTCACGTGTGGACTTTTATGCACATCCAAGCACTGTTCACAGCAGGTCTCTACTCAACAGGGGACGGCAGCGGTTTGGGTCATTTTACCAACATCATAGGCAGATTTGTGCTCTGTCCTGCTCTGTCAACATCTGAGGCGTGCACGCTGGCTTAGCCTGACTCTGAGCAGCTGTAACTGAGCCCCCACCTGCCCTCTCCCTCCCCAAATTCTAGTGTCATCATTCTGTCATCTGCCTCTGCCTCCCTCCTCCCCCTCCCACCCTGATCCATCATCCTCCCCTTCCCTCCTCCTGCCCCTCATCATCTGTCTGTTCCCCCATCATCTGTTCCCCTGTCCATCATCTGTTCCCCCATCTATCTTTCATTTATTCTCTCTCCCCCCATGTATCATCTGTAAATCTATTCTGTCACCCATCTACCATCTATCTGTTCCCCGTCTGTCTGTCATTTATTCTCTCTTCCTGCACGTACCATCTCTCCGTCTATGCTCTGGAGCTTGACTGTCCATCATCTATCTGTCTGTGCACCATCTCTCTGTCATCCACCGTCTCTCTGTCACCTGTCACCCACCACCTCTGTCACCCACTGTCTCTCTGTCACCTCTCTGTCACCTCTGTCACTCACCATCTCTGTCGCTCAGTCTGTCACCCACCATCTCTCTGTCACCTGTCACCCACCATCTCTGTCACCCACTGTCTCTCTGTCACCTCTCTGTCACCCACCATCTCTCTGTCACCTGTCACCCACCGTCTCTGTCACCCACTGTCTGTCACCTCTCTGTCACTCACCATCTCTGTCACTCACTGTCTGTCACCCACCATCTCTCTGTCACCTGTCACTCACTGTCTGTCACCCACCATCTCTCTGTCACTCACTGTCTCTCTGTCACCTCTGTCACTCACCATCTCTGTCACTCACTGTCTGTCACCCACCATCTCTCTGTCATCTCTCTGTCACCCACCATCTCTCTGTCATCCACCGTCTCTCTGTCACCCACCATCTCTCTGTTTCCCCCCGCAGGCACCGGGTGGTAGTCTCCTACCCGCCGCAGAGCGAGGCAGAGCTGGAGCTCAAGGAGGGCGACATCGTGTTCGTGCACAAGAAGCGGGAGGATGGCTGGTTCAAGGGCACGCTGCAGCGGAACGGGAAGACGGGGCTCTTCCCCGGGAGCTTTGTGGAGAACATCTGAGGGGCTGCCAGGCCGGACCGCATCTGTCCCCATAGCCCTCCGATGGCCCGCGGGCACTTCGCCCCTTGCCTTGCCTTGGTCACCTGCCACCTGCCTTGAGCTGTCTGATTCACTCCACAAAGGAACCTAGCTGAGATGGACAACTGTTTACAAGGCTTACCTAATTTATTTGCTTTTTTAAACTTGAATTTTTCCTGTAATAGATGAATTCTTTGGATTATGATTTTGAGAAGGTATTAATTTATGAAACAGTAGCCAATGAGAGGCTGGGTGACCCCCTGTTGGGAGCAACAGAGCCCCCTCAGTGCAGAAGATAGCCCCAGGGCTGCCCTGGTGGCTCAGGGTAAGGAAGACAGCCCCGCCCTCCCGGGCTCACTCCCTTCTTTGGGTCCAGGATGCCGGCTGTCACGCTTGGCCGTCTCTCTGGGAAGTCAGGGCCCGCGAGTGAACCCAGGGCACTGAGGGAGGCCTGGGTGGCAAGGTGGGCACCTGTCTTTCTGGTTGGACCTGGAGTCACCCCAGAACCCAGCCCTCACTTTAATTGTGAGGGTCTCCGATTTCCTAGGAGAAGGGGGAATAAAGCACAACCCTTGGAGAGCGTGTATTCAGAAATAGGTTTAGTTGCGTCACAGAAGCGGCCTGGCTCAGTGGCTGGACGTTGCAGAATTGCGGTTGTGCCCTGTCTGCGGACGGCCCTGAACGTCCCTGTGCTGTCACCGCAGTGGCCTCCATGTGTGGTGCAGGAGGGCCCCATGAGGGCCACAGGCGTTCGTGGGGCTCTTCCCAGGACCCCCACCCCCAGGTGGGGCTGCACCCCACACAGCAGCCACAGGGAACTCCGTGGCCATGCGGCTGGGCCGGGCAGCCCCTCGTCTGCCCAGGTCACCCCAAGCGCTGCTCTCCCTGGGCGGCCGAGGCCCTGGCTGCGCCCCTTGCAGGCTGCTGGGCACACATGGGCTGAGCCCACGGTCCCTGCCGCCCCTCTGCGACAGCCACACCACCCTCACCCCAGCTAGCTGCACAGCCTGGCTCAGGGCCCCCTCACAGCAGAGCCAGGGAGGGGGCCTGGCAGCGGCCGAGACAGCGACCACAGTTTTCTCATGAGAAAGCAAAAACAAAAACCCTTCTCATTTTTTACCTTTAAGAATTGCAACTAGGGAGTCAAAACATGGACTGAGAGTCTTCTTGCAAGCAGTTTTATGGTCTTAAAGAGATATATTATGTGGTTGAAATTAAGTCATTCCTAAATTAACCATTTTTTATAAGACACTGTACATTATGTTCCTGTGTATTGAATTTTTTTAAAAATACTGGGATATTCATGTAATATATAAAGTTTTGGTGAAATGAACTTCAGCTAGAAAAAAAAGCTGCCATCAGCTTTCATCTGTGTAAGTTGACACCAATGTGTCATAATATTCTTTATTTTGGGAAATTAGTGTATTTTATAAAAATTTTAAAAAGTAAAAAGACTACTACCAGATAAGGTCACTTTTTTACCTGTCTTTTCTCCATATTTTAAGCTATGTGATTGAAGTACCTCTGTTAATAGATTCCTGGTATGAAGTTGGTTAAAATTTCATCTGTTAATAGATCACTTAGATAATATAATGTATGGGTTTTCTGTTGGTTTTCGGGCACAGTAGATGGAGACTTTGTAACAAGGGCTTGTTACTTGGCGATAGGGTAATGATAAAATTGCAGTTTATCATTCCTTTTCATGTTAGTAATTTGAAGACTGGAGAAAGGTTCAAGATTAAAAATTGATGTTCAAACTTTATGACTCGTTTGCTTTTTTCTTTTCTTTTTGCTCTTTTCTTTTCTTTTTTAAACATGGGACACATTTGACATCATTTCTACTTCATAAAGATTCTTTGCATATACCTCAGACAAACAGCATCTACAATAATCAGCTTACTGGCTATGATATATTTTAGCCCTCCAGTCAGCAAACCTTGTTTGTTAAGGTTTCCCCAAGGGTTATAAAGTCCTCTTGAAAGAGTGTGTAGCATCTCACCAGGGAGTGGGTGACACTCCTGCTGCCCTTTCCCCGTTCACGGTGGCTACATCATCTGACGACTTCGCAAGTCTTTTCTTAGCTACAGGAGGACCAGACCTAAATCACCTGTGCCACAGCCTGTAGGCTCAGCAAGGCTTGGGAACATCGTCTGCGGACTCCCTGTGACTTTAATCTCCCCTGGAAACCACAAAGTCCTAAGTTTAAAAACACTATGCCTACCAGGTTAAAAACATATGTATTTTCCTAATTTAATTTTTGTTGTTGCTGTTGAGTTGCTAAGTCGTGTCCAATTCTCTGTGACCCTGTGGACTGTAGCCACCCAGGCTCCTCTGTCCATGGGATTCTCCAGGCAAGAATACTGGAGTGGGTTGCCATTTCCTTCTCCAGGGGATCTTCCTGACCCAGGGATCAAACCCTGTATCTAACATCTCCTGCATTGGCAAATGGGTTCTTTACCACTAGTGCCACTTCAATCTTGGCAAAAGTGACCTCTGTAATCAGGTGGGCAAGACAGTGATGACTTAGTTTCCTCCTGTTTCCCTGGGTGACAGTGCCCCATGTCCTCCCTGGGTGACAGTGAGGAGGAGGAAACTGCAGCCCTGTACTGAAAAGTGCTATTTTAACATGTGCATTGTTTCCACCTCTGCTTTCAAATATTTCGCTTCTACCTCCCAGAGTGTACGCATGTGGCCTTGGCTGAGTCTGGCTGCATCTAGAAGGAGCCAGTGAAGGTGGCGTTTCCGTGGGATGCATGGACATCTCTGTCCCTAGTGAGAGCAGGGCAGTGTTTTCATCCTCCAAAACTCAGGCAACTTTCTCAATTCAGAGCTCTTTACAATATTAGGGTTCAAGTTAAGAAAATGCTTTCAATAGATTTTAGAGTAAGTTGTAAGCTCATTGTGTGTATCTGTGTGAAATTTTAAAAAATGGTCTCAAGCTGGTAAAATGATGCTCTTATTAAGGTAGCAGCTTTATTGTGAATTGCTCCTTTCCAGATGTGCCAGCCCACCAGAATAATGGAGGGGATGTCCCATAAGGGTTGCCATGTCCAGGCTGAACGTGGGCTTGCCTTTCCTTGACTCCTGTGAACTCCTGGCTCTGCCCCTGGTGGTAAGTTGCACAAGAGACTGGAAGGAGGTAATAGGGTGGCTGATGTGAACTGTAGATGTCTTAAAATGCCCTCTTTCTGGTTTATAAGAGACTATTTATTTTACTTCTCTTATCTTTCCTGCTAATAAATTTTATTAACTTTCTGACTTGGCTGTTTAGGTTTCTATCTTTAAAATAGCACCTTGACCCCACCCAATGCCAAGTCTTGTTCTGCAACCACTTGACTCAGAGCCCCAGTGGTGAGATCTGCAGGTGACAGTGGACTTCGAGTCACCAGCCTGCACCACGGTTACAGGCCAGACGACCTGAGTGATGCTCTAAAGCCCAGAGGTGGTAGAGTGGTCAGTGAGCCAGCAGCTGCTGCATTGCCCACAACTTAGAGAAGAAATTCAGTTCCAGAAGGCGTTGACCTTGAGCTGAATCTGTCTTGGTCTGAGACCCTTGTAAAAGCAATAGAAGAAACCAGGGGAGACTTCCAAGTGAGACCTTTCTAAGGGTGACTTAAAAGCCAGAAGCCATAGAAAAAGAAAACAGGGATGACTTCAGCAACTACAGAAAACATACCTACATGACAAACACAGTCAACAGAGAACAGTAGGAAAAAAATTTATAACTCTTATGGTAGACAAGGATTCCTTTATATATAAAGAGTTCATGGGACTCAATAAAAGTGAAAATCCAAACGCAAAATTGACAAAGAATGTGTGACAGGAACTGCCAATTGCCTCTCAATATCTGTAGCCCTCCTCCCCCTTATTAACTGATTCCTGGGCAATGCCCTCAGTTGAAAAGCCGCATGTTCCAGTTTCCTTCAGATACAGCCATGTTACTGAGTTATTGCTGAGATGGAAGCTAAGTGTCCAAGGGAACTTCAGTGAAGTTTCTAAAAGGCAGGAGGCACACAGCCTCTGTTTTCTTTTTCCTTCTTGCAGCCTGCAATGTGGACATGATGGCTGGTGCTCCAGCAGCTATCTTGAGAAATTAGTGACCTTTAAGAGGGAAGCCACATTTTAGCATGATGTGGGAGAAAAGGAAGGAAGATACTTGAGACCCTTATAAGCTTCCAGCCTTCATGCCAACCTTAATTACCATCTTCAGATATGGTCTGTGTGAGAATAAACCTCTTGACTGTGGTCTGATCTCTCACCTGCAGTCAGCCTGATGCCAGGATTACCTAGCGGTTCCTCGAAAAGTAAATGCAAATATACTAGAAGATGATCTACCTCATGCAGCTGTGCATGAATGACTATGAAATATCTTTCACCTATAAAATCAGAAACTAAAAAAACTAGAAACTAAGAGCACATATTTTGCTAATGAAAATGTGATTTGATAAAAAAAAAAAAAAAGCATCTAGGGATAGCAGTCTGGAAAATGTCAGAATTGCAAATGCATTCACCCATTCTGAGAATCTGTTTGCCAGAGGCACTTATTTGTCAAGTGTAAAATGCCAGTACCTTGTCGATCACAGCAAAATATTGGCAACAACCCATGTTCAGCAATGGGATGCTGGTGATGTTTGTGCAGAGAAAGCTGCACAGCCATCAAGAGCTACACAGGCAGGGGACAAAGATGAGGCAGAATGTGCCGCCACTTACTGAGAAGTCAAAAGGCAGGGAAGAATGCGTGCATTAGCTGTTAGCTCATACTTGATGCAGTGTCTCTGGCAGGAGACACGGAGAATTGCCAAGGTGCTGGTCTCCACCACTCAAGATGGGACCTGTGCCAACTTCCTTCCTGGATCTCCCCTCAGACAAGCAGAGGACCTCAGCTCCCGGCCTGTGGGGATCACAGAGTCAGAGGGATAAGCAGACATTGGAAATGCTTAGAGAGTTGAGATCTGAGAAATCAAGGGATACCCACTTTAGAGAAAAATATCGATCATCTCACTACTGAGCAGATAGAAAAACGACATCGCTTAGAAAGAGAAGAGAAGCAGGTTTCCACCGCTGCTGTGAGTGAAAGCTCATTGCCCTTAAGAGCCCAGGGTAAGCCTGACATGATTTTCCACAAAGGATCAGCTTTGACTCCTCCCACCCATTACTTTGAGAACTCGAGAACCAACTGACTTGTTTCATGGTACAGTGGATCCATGAAGACCTTCCAAGATAAAATATACTCATACCCAGATCAGCAATGAGGTTCTTCTGGGGCCCTTGTGTGTGTTCCCAAGTGCAGAACCCTAAGAAACTCCTGCCACAGTCCGGAGCCAGGGGAAAGATCAACAGTATGCGGAGGGAGGTGGGAGGGGGGTTCAGGATTGGGAACTCATGTACACCTGTGGAGGATTCATGTTGATGTATGGCAAAACCAATACAGTACTGTAAAGTAAAATTTAAAAAAATAAAAAAGAACCTTACAGTACAGGCTTCCAGACTTGGGTCTCGTCAAGGACAGATGTGAGACAAGCAGGTTTCTGCTGGTGCTGTCAGTCTGCGTGTGTTTACGTGGAAACTTCCAGCTGAGTTGTTGGCAAGCCCCCGCAATGCCCTGCATCACCCAGCAAACAGGCTCGGTGTGCAGCTCGAGCTTGTGATCCAGGTGGATGAGCAAGCGTTCTCTGCTGGCCAGACTCCATCTCCCAGACCTCACGGGCTCCCTTTGGCCCCTGCAAAATCAAGGAGCCCTGCATGTCATACCCTCTCAGCACTGACGCTGGGGCCAGAAGATAAGGAGCAGTTAAAAAGAAATAGAAAACAAAGCCCTCCTCATGGAGCTGAAAGTGAACGGGTAGGGTATAAAATTCAGAGTGTCTTTGCTGGTCCCGGCCTTCTTCCAGCTCCCTCCGTAGCTTCTCTAGCTCACGCTTCAAGGAGTTCCATTATTTTTGTAAGTGGAGTCCCGGAAAGACCTAATATCAAAGGAAATCAGTATGCCACACCCTGCTGGCCCTTAAATCCTGAGACCTAGTTGATAGCTAGAAGAATCTAAAGGCAGTTGAACATTTGAGTTGCTGTATACAGGCTGGGGATTCTGAATATAGGTGGGCATAGGGGAGAAATAAACATATCATTGTTTGTTCTCCAGAGCAGTGCCGTCCGTCTGTGCTGGAGAGCAATGGGATATCTCATCCTGCACCTTCCAGTCCGAGGGCCGTCCGTCTCCTGTGACTGCCGTGATCAAGGTACTGAATCCCTCTAACTGGATTGCATTTTGTGGTTGTTCAGAAGCTCAGTCATATCCAACTTTGTGATCCCATGGACTGCAGCACGCCAGGCTTCCCTGTCCTTCACTATGTCCCGGAGCTTGCTCAAACTCATGCCCATCGTGTCGATGATGCTATCCAACTATCTCATCCTCTGCTGCCCTCTTCTCTTCTTGCCCTCAATCTTTCCCAGAATCAGGGTCTTTTCCAACGAATCAGCTTTTTTGCCAAAGTATTGGAGCTTCAGCCTTAGCATCCCAAGTTTCAATATAAATAGTCACAGATAGCTAAGAATCAGGCAAAGTGGCAGATTTCAGTCAGGAAGAGAATTGAGGTCCCCTAAGCCTGTGGTGTGTGCAGTAGAGGCTGCTTCTCTGCGGACAGAGGCCAGGAGTCCTCCGTGGCTGCCCCCCATCTTCCAAGTGTGTCTCCACAGGACGCTGAGCTCACAAAGGGCCACGAGGATGAACACGTGACCCCTTGGGACTGTCAGGGCAATGGTCAGGGGCTCCGCCTTCTGTGAGCTAATGATAGTTGTCAGCAGATTGGGATTGAGGTTTATAGAAAGAACACAAAATTTGAGCCCTGTGATTACACATGAAACAGTCCCCCTCCCCTGGGAACAAGGCCATGCTTCTCATTCCTGCCCCCACCCCCAAAAGGTCAGTTCCCTGCAGGCTGGAGCTTTGTCTTGACCATGAAAGCTAGGCCATTCCTTCTGGCTGTGGAAATTGAAAGTTTGGTGGAATCGCCTTTTCCCTTTTTTTGAGCACTCAAGGGTGTTACAAGACATAAAGCAAAAACATCCTTTTGGGTTAGACCAGTGTCCTTATCAGTGATGTCACTGGAGCACATTCAACAGATTTTGTACAGGCAGCTGCGGAGTGAAGACAGTGGCCTGGCTGCCAGCTCCCCCTTGACACCCAGAGTTACCCTGGGTCACTTGTGAGCAGCCCCTCCTTCCCCTCCTATGGAAAGGTCTGGTGAGCACCCTGCTGGGACCTGATGCTTATGGAGGATGCTGGTTTTGTGAGGGAGAGTCTGGGGCTTCCCTGATGGGTCAGACATTAAAGAATCTGCCTGCAATGCAGGAGACCTGGGTTCAGTCCCTTGATTGGGAAGATCCCCTGGAGAAGTATTCTGGCCTGGAGAATTCCATGGACTGTACATTCCATGGGGTCGCAAAGATTCAAACACAACTGAGCGACTTAGCATGGCATGGTCTAGGGTTAACCATCCTTCTGAGATTTTACAAGAGGCCAAGTGACAACACCAAGTCTGTGGATCCTTCTTGTTGATCAGCTGCCAGCTTTAAACCCCTCCATTTCAATAAGCCCACCTTGGCTGTGGAAACTCTCCATATCCAGTAAATAAAGACGGTATCTCATCCTGCACCTTCCAGTCCGAGGGCCGTCCGTCTCCTGTGACTGCCGTGATCAAGGTACTGAATCCCTCTAACTGGATTGCATTTTGTGGTTGTTCAGAAGCTCAGTCATATCCAACTTTGTGATCCCATGGACTGCAGCACGCCAGGCTTCCCTGTCCTTCACTATGTCCCGGAGCTTGCTCAAACTCATGCCCATCGTGTCGATGATGCTATCCAACTATCTCATCCTCTGCTGCCCTCTTCTCTTCTTGCCCTCAATCTTTCCCAGAATCAGGGTCTTTTCCAACGAATCAGCTTTTTTGCCAAAGTATTGGAGCTTCAGCCTTAGCATCCCAAGTTTCAATATAAATAGTCACAGATAGCTAAGAATCAGGCAAAGTGGCAGATTTCAGTCAGGAAGAGAATTGAGGTCCCCTAAGCCTGTGGTGTGTGCAGTAGAGGCTGCTTCTCTGCGGACAGAGGCCAGTGAGTCCTCCGTGGCTGCCCCCCATCTTCCAAGTGTGTCTCCACAGGACGCTGAGCTCACAAAGGGCCACGAGGATGAACACGTGACCCCTTGGGACTGTCAGGGCAATGGTCAGGGGCTCCGCCTTCTGTGAGCTAATGATAGTTGTCAGCAGATTGGGATTGAGGTTTATAGAAAGAACACAGAATTTGAGCCCTGTGATTACACATGAAACAGTCCCCCTCCCCTGGGAACAAGGCCATGCTTCTCATTCCTGCCCCCACCCCCAAAAGGTCAGTTCCCTGCAGGCTGGAGCTTTGTCTTGACCATGAGAGCTAGGCCATTCCTTCTGGCTGTGGAAATTGAAAGTTTGGTGGAATCGCCTTTTCCCTTTTTTTGAGCACTCAAGGGTGTTACAAGACATAAAGCAAAAACATCCTTTTGGGTTAGACCAGTGTCCTTATCAGTGATGTCACTGGAGCACATTCAACAGATTTTGTACAGGCAGCTGCGGAGTGAAGACAGTGGCCTGGCTGCCAGCTCCCCCTTGACACCCAGAGTTACCCTGGGTCACTTGTGAGCAGCCCCTCCTTCCCCTCCTATGGAAAGGTCTGGTGAGCACCCTGCTGGGACCTGATGCTTATGGAGGATGCTGGTTTTGTGAGGGAGAGTCTGGGGCTTCCCTGATGGGTCAGACATTAAAGAATCTGCCTGCAATGCAGGAGACCTGGGTTCAGTCCCTTGATTGGGAAGATCCCCTGGAGAAGTATTCTGGCCTGGAGAATTCCATGGACTGTACATTCCATGGGGTCGCAAAGATTCAAACACAACTGAGCGACTTAGCATGGCATGGTCTAGGGTTAACCATCCTTCTGAGATTTTACAAGAGGCCAAGTGACAACACCAAGTCTGTGGATCCTTCTTGTTGATCAGCTGCCAGCTTTAAACCCCTCCATTTCAATAAGCCCACCTTGGCTGTGGAAACTCTCCATATCCAGTAAATAAAGACGGACACAGAGAATGATTGAAGAGATACAGCACTTAAAACTCTGCCTGCTGATGCAGGAGACACAGGAGATGCAAGTTTGATCCCTGGGTCAGGAAGATCCCCTGGAGGAGGAAATGGCAACCCACTCCAGTATTGTTGCCTGGAGAATCCCATGGACAGAGAAGCTGGGCGGGCTCCAGTCCACGGGGTCACAAAGAGTCAGCCTGCCTGTGACTGAGCAGGCACATGGGGCGCCAGAGCAGTGGGGCCCACACAGCGCTGCGCCCGGCGTCGCCGGGGCAGGGACACGGCCTCCCTCTGCCCTGGGAGGGGGCAGGCTGCTGCGCCTTCTGGCCCTGGCTATCAGTCCGTGTCCACAGGCAGCTGGCCCTACCGGGGCAGCAATTATGGGGCAGCTGTGATGTGGTGGCCGTGGCAGACATCAAAGCTGGGCTCGAGTTTCTGCCCTCTCAGCTGGGATGGACCCGCCTGTGGTTTCCCTGCCCACCGGGGATAGAGGTGTGGGCCTGGCTTGTCATCTTCTGGGCCCTGTCATCACCCTGGCACGATGAGGCTGTCACAACAGAACTCCACACAGCAAAGCTGTAATGATCCTGCCACCAACTGAATATGCCCAGCGGCATAGGCAAAACAGAACAGATGCAGAACTTTAGAAGTCAGAATCTCATCGTTTGATCCTGAACTGACTCGTGCCAGAGAGGCACTTTTTCTTTCCTTTTTAAAAAAAATCCTGTTTTGTATTATTTCTGTCCTGTCTTACAGTCTGTGTGCCTGCTTCTCTCTCTGCCCTTGCCCCTTCATATGGGTGTTGGAACCCCAGTCCCCAGGGTGGCAGGTGTGTTGTGAATCCCCTTAGTATGAGTGCTGACTCTTGCAGCTTGGTGTGCGGTAGAAATGATCTACCAACCATCCTTCTGAAATTCCCATCTGAAGAGCCTTTGAGGTTTTTTAAATTGTTGTTTGTTTGTTTTTACTTTTCTCTCTTTAGTTTTAGTTGTATGAAGTCATTATCAAGGTTCTGGTATACAATGAAAAACTACTTAGCAGAGTTGAATCAGAGTAGGGGAAAAGCTTATTAAATGGTTCACTTAAATTCAGATTCTTAAAGGGCTGAAATATATTTTTTTTTTAAAAAATTATTTTAATTGGAGGATAATGGCTTTACAGTATTGTGTTGATTTCTGCTATGTATCAACATCAATCAGGTATACATATGTCCCCTCCTTCTTGAACCTCCCCTCCCATCCCTGAAATACATTTTTAGTTGCCTGAGATTAATAACACATATGCGCTGCTCTATTTCAAAACCAACTCCATATTTATTGAGCAAATTCTTACAAGCCAATGCGTGTTTAGCTACTACAATGATACGCATTGTGAAAGACACAGGAGGAATTATTTTTTCATCCTGTGAATTTGCAGATTGCTTATGAAGACATGTACAATAAAAAATGATAAAAGTAAAAATTAGGTAGGATCATAGCAAACAAGTAGGATATCAAGAGGAAGGGATAAATGGAAGGAACACTGTCCCTGCCCTCAAGGAGTATACAGGATGGATGGGGAGAAAAATGCAAACTGAAAGTGATAAGAAATTTAGGAAGACAAAGCATCACTGTAGTAAGTCTGAGGCGGAAATGACAAACCAGACATGAGCTCAGAGCAGAAACAGATGGAAGAAGGGAGAGAACATTCTAGATAAAAAGGTGCCAAGACCTGGGTGATGAGGATGGGGAGGTAACTATTGGAGATTATCAGGATGGAGGAGACACAGGAAGGACTGAGTGCAGGGGCTCAGCAGTGAACACGAGGCAGCTCGTTTGTGGAGAGAGGGACCCTGGGGCTCACACAGAAAGTGTATGCTTTGGAGGGAGCTGAGGGCCAGATGCTGCCGAGTCAGAAAAGGCCAGTGGGAGGTTCACCTGGGGCTGCTGAGGATTTCCCGATACAGAAGCTATGGGGATGGGACAGGAGATCAGCCTGGCCCTGTGTGTGAGATCAGATGGGAAGCTGGGAGCTATCCCCCAACTGCTGGAGGCAGAGGGGACACAGAGGAAAGAACAACTGGAGAAGATGCTTAGAGAAGAGAGCCAGGAGGAACAGATGACTGAAGAACAGAGGAGATGGAGGGGCGGGGACGAGAGCACGGCTAAGATCTGCATCATCGTTGCCATGGCAACAGTGGCACCTTGGAGAGCGATGGTCATGTGGGCATGAGGAGTGGCTCCAGGTCAAGATGGGAAGTTCCATTTTGGGAACATTGAGTTCAAAATGATGGCGGGAGTTTCAACTGTAAATTTCCTGCTGAAAGCATGACATTAAAGCTCAAGTCGGGCAGCAGTGAGAAACTGCCAAGCAGGTGACTTTGAACTCCTCCAAGGTTGAGGGATGTGTAGGGTGCACGAACCAGGACTGCCAGCTGCAGTTTAGAAAGGCTCCTGGGATGGAAACTGTGGACTAGTGATGGGCAAGAAGAGGGTCAGGGTAGGTCACAGGTCCCAGCCACCCAGAGAGCAGCTTCCGGCAGGAAATGCCAGCAGGACACAGGGCAGCAGACGGAGACGCTGAGGAAGAAGTTGTATTTCCATCTCCTCTACCTGGAGCCCTAAATGGGGGCTTCCTTTTGACCTTGGAGAGGCTCTACTCTCAAAGCTTTGGAACCAAACCAAGAAATTCCTGGCAGGCATCCTCATCCCTTTCTCACCTCTTTAAAAAAAGAAAGCATTTTTAAAATTTAAAACCATTCCTCTTTGAGAAAAGAATGCAGAGGCCTAGTAGACCCAGTCAGAGGTGAAATAAAACCCCTGTGTGCTTGCTGTAATGTGTGTGATGATATGGAGATTCTACCAGTAGAGCTGATGGGGGTTGGCAGGCGGGGAGGATGTCTGTAGAATCACACAGACATCTCACTGAGCACAGCCTGAGAGCTGATGCTAAACATGAGGGTGTTTCGTACACTGTTCTTATGCACAGGAAGGACAGAGCACTTCAGAGATAGTTGCTCTGCCAGCCGCATGCTGGGCATGGAGCCGTGTGCAGAGAATCTGCAGCCCAGCTGCAGGAGAGATTTCAGCAGGTGCCCCTACCGTGAACACTGGCACCCATCCCCCTTGCTGTCTGGACCCGCATTTTGCCTTCATGTGATTTCTTCCCATCTCAACTCTTTTTTCTGCTTCTTATATTACACCCGCCTCTCTGGGCACTTGGCCATGGAGAGAAAAGAAACACATGCTGTTGGTGGTGCTGTCTACTAACTCTGCTGGTGCTTTGTCAAGATCAGGAACATGGGGTGACTTGAAAATGTGTCTCCTTCCTGACAGGACAGAAAGAGAGAAGAACCCAGAATTGCTTGTTTCTCTCTCAAAAGAAGGAAACTTCCTGGGAGCCAGACAACCTCACTGATCCTCAAAGACGTTGAGTCCAGACCATGGATTCCTACATTCCAAAATGCACAGATGGACCTGGGGAAAGTGTCCCCTGATGTGGCAGAAGGTCGTCCTGGGCTGATACAGACTGAGTCCTCAGTCCTGCCCTTCCTCCGCAATCCTGATGTAGAAATAGAGGGGCCACAATGTCACAGGTACCCTCCTGGCAGGAAGGGGCAGCGTGGGGCCAGGCTGGGCAGGGCAGTCCTCTGGAAGCCAAGTGGGGATGTTCAGAGATCATAATCACATGCTGCCCCTCAGCCTTTCTGTGGCTTCTGTCTTCCCAGAGAAGAATCTTCTGCAAACTAAGAAGTGCACATCGAACAGCTGAGAGGATGGCGAAAGAGCTGCACCTAACAGGGGAAAGGAGATCCCAGATGCCCAGGAATAGTCAGATGCAGTTGCTCCTTGGGGCAGCCTCGGAGGAATCATGAAAAATAACAGAGCCCTGAGACATAAGGAAATTGCAGTTGTAATCTTCAAAAAGGGAAAGAAGGCAGGTCCTATGAGGCACAGACGAGTTAGGTTGACATTGACTCTTGGCCAGAATCTTGAAGGATGTTTGAGAAGATGGTTTGCAAGCTCCCACAGAGGGCATCAGCCACTCTGAAGAGCCAGGCTCGGCCTCAGAAAACACATGGGGACAGGCGCACTCGCCTCCTTTCCCAGCAAGAACCTCTGACGGCAAGCATGTAAGTGAGGTGGCTGATGGCCCACTGTCCGGGAAGGAGCAGATGAGAAAGGAGACTGGTTTTAGGTCAAACCACAGAGACAAATTCTAGCTAATTTACACTGAGAAGGCATCTTATTCAAGGATATAGAGCCGCTTACCGACTCTGGGAAAGGGCTAGAGAGTCGAGTTTGGGCATCACACACAGAACCACATCCAAAATCATGGGGTTGGTCCCATGAGGACACATAAGCTTGTCAACAGTGGCCTGGACACCACTGTTCCCACCACCCACACCATGACCCTGGTGCCCCTAAGGGCATCAGACTGTCCCCACTCTCTTGTGCTCCTGGGTCAGAGTTCAGCATCATGCCCTCCACCATTGGAGCCCAGATCACATGGCCATACCCCAGCCGCAAGGGGCGCTGGGAAAGCCAGCTACTGGCATTTTCCACCTTTCATTCCGGGAGCTGGTCTGCACTTCAGAAAGACTCTTAAGGTAGATAATTGCCCCAAATAGAAAAGGGGCTCAGATCATGGTAGCCACAGAGATTGGCTAATGTTCTGCTACCGCTCACAGAGGTTGAGGGATGGGGTAATTGGGCAGGTTTATAAATAGAGGAAGGATCACAGAGTTGCTAATTAGCCATGCTTTTTCCTCTAAAGGAAGGTTGTGATTGGCATACCACAGAACTCTGTGTTTCTGTGCTACACAAGAATTTTTTTTTTTAATCAGTGGCTTATTCTGTCTGCAGGTGACATAGAACTAGCATGGAATGCTAATACATCCAAGGGCAAAATCAGAATCACAAAGGATCTTTGGGAGTCTGAATCAGCCAGCTAGTGTGACAGGACACAGTCTATCAGTAAGTAAATGGCAGGCTCTGTTTTCGGGTTTTCAAAACCCAACCTCTCAAATGTGTCACTGCTGCTAAGAAACAAGCAGTCATTTAATGTGGTTGCCAGGAAAGCTAATTAAACCCTAGGCTGCATAAATGGGCGCACAGTGCTCGGAACAAAGCCGTCTGGCTCCACGTCCACCAGCCACAGCTGAGCCCTGTGCCAAGCCCCGTGGTCCGTGAGGGCAGGCCAGCCGCAGATGCCCAGAGGGAATTCAGAAGGGAAATGGGCTCAGCACCCAGACAGGAAGAGGGGCCTTGGAGGGACCAGCGCAAGATGGGTCAGTTCAGTTCAGCTCGGCTGCTCAAGTGTGTCCAACTCTGGACCGCAGCACGCCAGGCCTCCCTGTCCATCACCAACTCCCAGAGTTTACCCAAACCCGTGTCCATTGAGTTGGTGATGCCATCCAGTCATCTCACCCTCTGTCATCCCCTGCTCCTCCTGCCTGCCATCTTTCACAGCATCAGGGTCTTTTCAAATGAGTCAGTTCTTCACATCAGGGGCCAAAGTACTGGAGTTTCAGCTTCAGCATCAGTCCTTCCAATGAATATTCAGGACTGATTTCCTTCAGGATGGACTGGTTGGATCTCCTTGCGGTCCAAGGGACTCTCAAGAGTCTTCTCCAATACCACAGTTCAAAAGCATGAGTTCTTTGGGCTCAGCTTTCTTTATGGTCCAACTCTTACATCCATATATGACTACCAGAGGGTCGCCAGTTACCAAAGAGTCTGAGTGTGGGAGAAGGGTGAGATCCAGCCCACAGGGGGTCAAGGGCTGAAACTGAGGCCAGTCCAGCCAACCATGGGGCATCCTCAGCAACAGGAAGAAGCTGTCCCAGCTGAGCTGGAAGAGCCTGGGGTGGGGAGGGGATGGGGTGGGGTGCAGTGAAGTGGGGGTCACACCTACCTGTCCCTGAAAGTGTTCAGGTGAGGGACCATGGCCAGCAGTCAAGGTGCTGTTGAGGGACACTCAGCTAAGCTTGGACTAAATGAGCTTCATTTTGAAGGTTTTTTAGTTTTAGTATTTTTATTTAAAAATATTGAGATATAATTGACATGTAAGTCATCAAGTACACAGCATAATTATACGATATATGTATGTATTGTGAAAGGATTGTCACATTGTCTAGGTTACAGAATTTTTCTTCTCGTGATGGGAACCTGTAAGATCAACTCTCTTAGCAGCTTTCACATATGCAGTATAGTACTGTTTTTTTTTTTTCAAACTTTAAACTTTTTATTTTGTATTGGGATGTAGTCAATTAACCAGAGAAGGAAATGGCAACCTACTCCAGTATTCTTGCTTAGAGAATCCTGTGGACAGAGGAGTGGGCTGCTGTCCATAGGGTCGCACAGAATCGGACACGACTGAAGTGCTTAGTGTGCATGCGTGCATTGGAGAAGGAAATGGCAACCCAGTCCAGAATTCTTGCCTGAAGAATCCCAGGGACAGAGGAGCCTGATGGGCTGCCATCTACAGAGTCGGACATGACTGAAGCGACTTAGCAGCAGCAGCAGCATAGCCAATCGACAATGCTGTGGCTGTGGCTCAGCTGGTAAAGAATCCGCCTGCAATTCAGGAGACCTAGCTTTGATCCCTGGGTTGGGAAGAACCCCTGGGAAGGGAAAGGCTACTCATTCCAGTATTCTTGCCTGGAAAATCCCATGGACTCTATAGTCCATGGGATCACAAAGAGTCGGACACGACTGAGCGACTTTCACTTTCACTATAGCCGATAATAAACAATGCTGTGATAGTTTCAGATGAACAGGGAAGGGACTCAGCCACACCTATACATGTATCTATTCTCCCCCAAACCCTCACTTTCATCCAGGCTGGCACATGTGGAATCTAAAAAGAAATGAGACAAATGAACTTACAAAACAGAAAGAAATTCACAGACTTAGAAAATGAACTTATGGTTGCCAGGGCAGGGAGGTGGAGTGGGGGGAAGGGATAGTTAGGGAGTTTGGGAAGGTCATGTGCATACTGTTATATTCAAAACAGATAACCAACAAGGACTTATGGTATAGCACAGGGAACTCTACTCAGTGTTATGTGCTGGTGTTGTTAACTGTCGTTACCTTACAGTGCATAATACCCCAGGACTTAGTTACTTTGTAACCGGAAGTTTATACCCTTTGACTCCCCTGACCCCCTACTGTTAGCGAGCAGTATTTGTCTTTCTCTGACTTTTCGCTTAGCGTAATCCCCTCCAAGTACACCCGTTTTGTTGCAAATGACAGGATTTCCTTCTTTTTCAGGGCTAAGTAATATTCCATTGTATGTATGTATGTGTGTATATGCATGTGTGTATTTATATATATACATATACCACATCTTCTTTACCCATTTCTTTACTGATGGATAGTTAGGTGGCTTGTGTCTTGGCTATCATAAATAGTGCTGCTATGAATATTGGGTACATGTATCTTTTCAAGTTAATGTTTTCGTTTTTTTCAGACAAATAAGAGTATACTTTCTTTGTCAGATGGTAGCTCTATTTTTAGTTTTTTGAGGAGCCTCCATACTGTTCTCTATCTTGGCTGCACCAATTTACATTCCCACCAACAGTGTAGGAGAGTTTACTTTCCTCCACACCCCCTCCATCATTTATTTGCTGTCTTTTTGATGATGGCCGCTTGACAGGTGTGAGGCTGATAGCTCATTGTGGCTTTAATTTGCATTAAAAGTGGTTAGTGATACTGAGCATCGTGTCACGCGTCTGTCTGCTCTCTCTGTCTTCTTTGGAAAACGTCTCTTCAGTTCTTCTGACCATGTTCTAATTGGATTGTTTGCTTTTGCTATTGAGTTGTATGAGTTCTTAAATATTATAGAGTAACTTCTTGGCAGATATATGGTTCCCATTTAGTAGATTTCCTTTTCATTTGTTGATGGGTTTTTGTTGTTTGGCTGTGCAGAAGCATTTAGTTTGAGGCAGTCCCACTAGTTAACTTTTACTCTGAACTTTCCACTTTAAGATTCTATTCTTTATGAAACTGGGAGGCATTAGGAAGGTAGCACGAGCAGCTCTGATGTGCCCATGAGCATTTTAGGTGTGACTTGTTCTCTGCTGGGTGCTGGAGTGGAGGTGGGAGCTGGCCTCGCACCTCAGGGCTAGCTCTGCTTTCCTCTCCCTTCCTGCTGAGGCAGACGGTTGTGCCAGCCTGCAGCCACGTGAGACGGAGGCAAGTGCAGAGAGCCCAGAGAAAGCGGATGAGGACGGTCAGCTCCAGGGCTCTTGGAGGAGGCAGTCCCTGCCTCTCACCCACATTCCAGGGGAGAAACCAGGCAGGGCACCAACAGAGGCAGGAGCAATGCTCAGGAGGGCTAAACCAGCTGGGCAGGGTGGGGCCTTCGAGGCCCTCAGCATGGTGGGTGCCAGGCCAGGTACAGGCAAAAGGGGGAGATGAGAAGAAAGAGCAGACCCCACACTGCCACCTCAGACGTGCAGGTGACACCACCCTTACGGCAGAAAGCGAAGAGGGACTGAAGAGTCTGTGGATGAGGGTGAAAGAGGAGAGTGAAAAAGCTGGCTTAAAACGCAACATTCAGAAAACTAAGATCATGGCATCTGGTCCCATCATTTCATGGCAAATAAATTGGGAAAAACTGGAAACTGTGACAGATTTTATTTTCTTGGGCTCCAAAATCACTATCGGTGGTGACTGTAGCCATGAAATTAAAAGATGCTTGCTCCTAGAAAGGAAAACTATGACAGACCTAGAAAGTGTATTAAAAAGCAGAGACATTACTTTGCCAACAAAGGTCCATCTATCATAGCTATGGTTTTTCCAGTAGTCATGTACGAATATGAGAGGTGGATCATAAAGAAGGCTGAGCCCTGAAGAATTGATGCTTTCGAGCTGTAGTGCTGGAGAAGACTCTTGAGAGTCCCTTGGACTGCAAGGAGATCAAACCAGTAAAAGAAATCAGTCCTGAATATTCATTGGAAGGGCTGATGCTGAAGCTGAAGCTCCAATAATTTGGCCACCTGATTCAAAGAGCTGACTCACTGGAAAAGACTCTGATGCTGGGAGTAATTGGGGGCAGGAGAAGGGGACAACAGAGGATGAGATGGTTGGATGGCATCACTGACCTGATGGATATGAGTTTGAGCAAGCTCTGGGAGATGGTGAAGGACAGGGAGGCCTGGCGCACTGCAGTCCAGAGAGTCAGACACGACTGAGCAACTGAACAGCAGCAGCACAGTGGGGCTGATGGCGTGAGGGTGGTGGCAGCTGGTAGTGCTTGCGACCTGTGACCCACGTCAGAGGCCACGTGTCTCTCTGCTGAACATCTCCCTGAATTCAGGTCAGGAAGTGCCAAGGAGAAATCTGTATGCAGGTCAAGAAGCAGTTAGAACCGGACATGGAATGACAGACTGGTTCCAAATTGGGAAAGGAATATGTCAAGGCTGTATATCGTTGCCCTGTTTATTTAACTTCTATGCAGAGTACATCATGAGAAATGCTGGGCTGGATGAAGCACAAGCTGGAAACAAGATTGCTGGGAGAAATATCAATAGCCTCAGATATGCAGATGACACCACCCTTATGGCAGAAAGTGAAGAAGAACTAAAGAGCCTCTTGATGAAAGTGAAAGAGGAGAGTGAAAAAGTTGGCTTAAAACTCAACATTCAGAAAACTAAGATCATGGCATTTGGCCCCATCACTTCTTGGCAAATAGATGAGGAAACAGTGGAAACTGACAGAATTAGTTGTTTGGCTCCAAAATCACTGTAGATGGTAACTGCAGCCTTGAAATTAAAAGATGCTTACTCCTTAGAAGAAAAGTTATGACTAACCTAGGCAGCATATTAAAAAGCAGAGACATTACTTGCCAACAAAGTTCTGTCTAGTCAAGGCTATGGTATTTCCAGTAGTCATGTATGGATGTGACAGTTGGACTACAAAGAAAGCTGAGTGCTGGAAAATTGATGCTTTTGAACTGTGGTGTTGGAGAAGATTCTTGAGAGTCCCTTTGACTGCAAGGAGATCCAACCCGTCCATCCTAAAGGAAATCAGTCCTGAGTATTCATTGGAAGGACTGATGATGAAGCTGAAACTCCAATATTTTGACCACCTGATGTGAAGTACTCATTTGAAAAGACCCTGATGCTGGGAAAGACTGAAGGCAGGATAAGGGGACAACAGAGGGTTAGATGGTTGGATGGTATCACCGACTTGGACACGGGTTTGAGTAAACTCCGGGAGTTGGTGGTGGATATTGAGGCCTGGCATGCTACAGTACATGGGGTTCCAAAGAATCGGACACGACTGAGAGACTGAACTGAACTGAACTGAGTGCCAAGGAGCACGACTGCAGAAGATTCCTGGGAGTTCAAGTCTGACTGGTCCTGGCCCTGCTCATCACACCCCAGAATTCAGGAGAATTCTCTGCATAGGAGTTGGGGTCTGTAACTAGGATCTTTGGGGGCTTGGTTGGGGCAGGGGTTTCCAGTGAGTCCAGGGTCTTCAAGTACCCTCCTGCTGATACTGGTGACACCTCTGATGTGCAGGCTGGACTTTATTTCTCTGGAGCTGCGCTGCATTTGCTGGTGAGTTGGTGGAAACCCAGGCTCGGCCCTTGAGGGTACGAGAACCCCTTCCAGCCTCGAAGCCTCTTCTGGACAATTCCTCGGTCAGTTCGGGATTTTAACTTGTTCAGGGTTGGTCTCCCATCCCCTTCTCCTGGTAACCCCGGGGATGAGGTTGTGCTTTCTGTGGCCTGTCCCCTTGCCTGGGAGGCGTCTTGTCAGCTTGCTTCAGGTGTTGTCCTGGCCCTGTGCCCTGGCCCTGTGCCTTCAGCACTGACCTCCTCGTCTGCTCTCTCAGGACTGTGGTGCCTGCTCGCTGCTGACCCTCCCACACCAGCCGGGCTGCAGCCGCCACCTTCACCCAGCTCCCGAGCAGCTGCGGTTCCCTGCAGAGAGCTGAGGGGGGTGCAGGCGGATGGCTGTCTGAGAGCCCCTCAGCGCAGGCCTGCCCTCCCCTCGATCCTGCAGGCAGGGTAGAGACTCAGGCCACAGTCCTCTGCCCTCAGTCCCTGTCCTCCCCTAGCCCCAGGTGTCTCAGCCCCCACTGCCCACACCTTCTGAAGAGCCTCTCCACCTTCCTGTCTACACTCTGCCCCTGTCCTGTCCTGTCCAGGAAATGTTTTCATTGGTTTTTTTCTTGATGGGGAAATGACCTTCTACCAAGGCCTGTGTGTTTAGAGGTTAACACCTGTCCTATGCACTCCTCCTCCAGGGTTTCACCATCTTCTTAAAGCCAAGCCCTTGGAATCCAAGACCGAATGCTGCTTCTCTCTCTTCCCACCCACCCCCACACACGTGCACCACTAGCTCTTGCCAGTGTCTTCCGCTTCAGATGTTGTGAATTACAGCTCCACTCAGCACCTCACCCACTGCTGTGTTCAGGCTGTCTGCACCTTCTCCTGAGCTCATCACAGCATCAGACCCATGGGCAGAGAACCAACAGCTCCCGGAAGGAAAGAACCTCAGCTTCAGATTTTAAACCTTCTATGACCCATATGCCTCCTCTTCAAATAAATGGAGGTGCGAGTAAAAGCCAAGACGATATGGGTCTAATTTGCCTTCGTCCTGGTGTGACTTGAGCAAGGAGAAGCCGGGGCCCCTGTCGTAGCTCAGAGTAACTCACCACAGCAGTCGGTGTTTCTCTGTTCCCACACCGTCCCCCGGGGAAAATCACGGGGTCACCCTGCCTCCCCTAGAACTCAGCTCAGACCACCTGAGCCCCTGCTTCCATCTGTAAAGTCTAGGTCCGTTTTGAAGTTGGCACCGTGGTCATGATTTGCTCTGTGGCTTCTCATCATAAAGACTTTATGTTTCAGAGAAAGCTGGGCTTCTGTGCTCTGAGTCTGCTGGGGCCTGTTTTCTGTCATCTCTGTGGTCCTTTCTGCAGATGTCCACGTGGGGACGATGGTGCAGGCTGAACAGCAGTGACTTTTGGGGGGTGTTCTGGCCCCAGGCTGTCTGTGTGCAGCTATTCCCCGTGGCCTCTGGCCTCTGGGGGTCCCTTTCTCCCACTCTGCCTAGCCCACCATCAGCAGCGGCCTGCATCTTATCTGCACCAGTGGCGGCTCATCAGTGCTGATGGGCGTTTGGTGGGTACCCTGATGGGCAGTGGCCTGGGAGAGGCAGCTGTGTGGACCCAGCTGGGGCTGGCTTCTCGGGATGCAGGCAGAGGGGAGAAAAAGCAGAAGACGGGATTCTAACGAGAAAGAGGGGCATTGAGGCTATTTCAGCATTTCCCCTGTGCTTCTCCACGTGGG
Source organism: Madoqua kirkii (assembly GCA_006408675.1). Taxonomy (NCBI): domain Eukaryota; kingdom Metazoa; phylum Chordata; class Mammalia; order Artiodactyla; family Bovidae; genus Madoqua; species Madoqua kirkii. The sequence goes on along the minus strand of SJYC01050653.1, from coordinate 29,125 downwards.
GCAGAGCTGGCACCTGAGGCTGACAGGATCGCGGGAGGCGGGGGCTCTTTAAGAAAGAGACACTGCCTGGGGAGAAGTCCCTGGTGTTCTCCTTACTTGCTGCAAGTAATCAATCCTTACTTCTCCTGGCAAAAAAAAAAGGAGAATACAAAATTATGTGGACAGAATTACTTACGACATAAAGAAATCATAGCAGATTACATATTTTAAAAAGCTAACAATAAAATCACAAAATCCAGAAATGATTATTTGAATTAACTTACAGCCCTCTGTACTTCTGTAAAACATTTTTCCCCTACTTTCCTTGCCTGTATAAATCGTGTCTGGTGCAAGACTTGGATGCTTATGAGGGTATCCAGTGTTTTCAGCCTGAAAACCATAACTCCAGATGCTTCGATTGACGGCTAGGACACACCTCATGCACTTCCTTGGTGCTCGGCTAGCGGGGCTGCAAGGGTCAGCCTCTGGCTCCCTTTTCCCAGAGTCCTGAGCCCCGTGGAGGAGAGGGGCCCCATTCCTCTCTGCCTGGGCTCTCTCCCTACCCTCTCCTGCAAAGCAGAGGTAGTGACCCTGCTGAGAGAATGACTTCTGTGTCTTGACCCTCATGAGGGCACGGGGACCTGCTCTGCACCCAAGGAACTCACCCAGGGGGCTGGCCAAGGGTGTAGCCATTATGCCTGCAGTGCTGGACACAGCCTGGCTACAGAGAAGGGGTGCCAGGAGCCCTTACAGCTTGTCCTTGAAGGAGAATGTGGTGATATGGGGTTCACAGGTGCCAGGGGAAGGGACGTGTGGAGTGAGTTCCAGGTCTGGAGATGGAGCCCAGCCTCCAGGGTGGCACTGCAGCCTGGGGTCCCCAGATGCTGGGCGGGAGGGGGACGTGAGCATGACTTGAGGGCCTCTGCTCCCCTCTTATCCCGTGGGGGGATCTGGGACCCCAGGGCTCTGGCATAAAGAAGCAGATTTTAGGAGGTCTGGTTTTGGGGTGCTCCCAGGGCTGAATGTTCAGCCTCGTTTGTTCCTGAAAGTCCTGGCCGCCTGGCGCAGGGCACTCCTGAGCTCACACTCTCAGCTGTTGGCGGAGGAGAAAGAGTTGGAGCCCCTCAGACAGTGCAGCCCTAGGGGAGCAGGTGGCGGGCCCCAGGGTCTCTCGGAGAGCTGTTCCTGAGGGAGTGAGCTGTGGTCTGCATGCTGGCTGCATTCAATGGCTTGGAGCCAGATGCAGCTTAGCTTTGGTTTGTTAAAGCTGCTTTATTGAGAGGATTTCCTCTTGGGGCCTGGCTAGAGGAACTGTCCACTCTCCCCCTGCGCCCTGCTGAAGTCTAAAGCCCACAGGTGGACCCCAGGACCCCGCTTTTCCAGAGAGGCCGGCTGCTGGCGCCTTTGGTCTCAAAGGCTGATGCAGCAAGCCTTGCTGGGGCCACACTGCGCCCACCACATGGCTGGTGGTAATGATGGTTGTCTTCCCAGTGAATGCTTTAAGTCAGGGGCAGAGGAGCCCTCTGTCAACTTTGGGAAATGCTGGATTTCCCAAGCCCTAAATCATAGACAGACCATCCTGAGCCCACTGAGGAGGTTTTCAGCTGGTCATCCAAAGGAAGGGAGCAGGGAGCTGGAGAGCTTGTGGGGGCTTGGAGGAACTGTCCCTGGAGCATCTCAACCCCCTTCCTTGGTCATGCATCCAGGAGGAGATGATTGTCCCCAAGGCTCACAGCTTGGTTGTGTTTGCACTGTGACAGCAGGCGATGCAATGGTCCTGCTTGGGAACCAAGCTGAGGTCAGGAACACAGTGGGGGCTAGATAAAGTAGAAGTTCCCATCACTGGACTGTGTCCCACCTGACCATCCACAGGGGAGTGTGTCCTAGGGGCCTGTGGCTTCCCAGACTAGCGGTGACCTTGGGCGCACAATGACAGACGCGTGGGACTGCAGCTGGCAGGGAGGCTCAGCCCACCCCTCTCTGTCCTGTGACCTCATGCAGTCTGCTGACTAGCACAGCCTTTTGTTCTTGGAGGGGACAGGAGCTTTGCAAAGTGGAGCCATTCTGTCGCTTCTGAAGGTCATCTTCCCGACGTGCCTGGCCTTCAGGAGCTCAGTCTTGGGCTCAGTTTTACATGTGTTTTTGGAAATTTTTTTAAAATGATGAACTACTCTGTGTAAATTTTTTGAAATGATGAACTACTGTGTGTTGAGTAGATAGGAGAGTGCAGAAAATAACATAATAGCGATCCAAGTATACACCAGCCTGCTTTAGCAAGCACTAACTTTTGCCCCATTTGTATCGAACGTTTATACAACTGCATCTAGAATTAAATCCTCTGCTTATCTGTTTCTGTTCAATGGAAAAACACAAACGTTCAGTTCTAGTAGGTCGCTGGATATACATAGCAGCCTCCTTGAGCCCCCAGATAACGGAAATGTCGTGGATCTGTGCAGAGAAGTGAAGCCCCAGATATGTGCCTTAACCAGAAAAATTGCTGGTAAAGATGGTCTCAGTGCCTGAGCTTGTTTTCTTGGATTTGCACTCCAGATTTTCTCCATCCTCCTGCCAAATGTCCCTAGGGCTAATACCCATCCCCACCGAAAGCAGGACCCCCTCTGGCTCTGAAAGTTCCAGGTGCAAAAGTACAACTGAAGTGCTCAGGGTCTGGCCCCCATCATTAAAGAAACAGTACTAAGCACTGCAGAATGTTACTAGCCCTTTAAATGATGTGCAGGACCGTTCAGATGTCCATGTCCAAAAGCTAAATGTTCTCCTGCGATAGAGACTGGAGTTTTCAGGCTTAGAGAGAGAGAGAGAGACAGCTCTCCTAGAATCTAGCCCTGAATCCCCAGACCCACTCGTTTCCACCAGACTGTCCTGAGTCTGTCTCCCATTTGGGAGGCTTGGTGGCAGAGTTACGTTTTTCCACCTAATGATGCCCTTTTTGCAGTTTCTCCATTTTTCCACAAAAGGCACCTCTCTTCTTCCAGCCGTGTGATCTGGCCTCAAGTGTCTGTCTCCTTGATCCTCACTCACCAGCATCTGCCCTGAAGACATTTTTCATGTCTGTCTGCTCCTCTGCACACCTCCTGCTGCCACTCAGATTAGGGCGTTTTGAGCATGTGGTGGCTCTTGCAGTGGAGTCTGCCTTTGCCCGTTGTCCTTTTAGTCCAGTCTCAGCTCAAAATTATTTTTAAAAGGAGCATTTTGTGCCCACTTAAAATAATCCAGTAGATCCCACGGCTGACCAGGGACCTGTTTTGTACCCAGAACCGCCTATATTTTCCCTAGTCGTTTTTTTTTTAATTGAATAATAACCGTATCTGCTCTTGGCCGCCCTGGGTCTGTGATGTGGTGCACAGGCTCCTCCTTGCGGCACGTTTGCTCCAGGTGTGGAGGGCAGAGGCTCCTCTGGCGGCTGTGTGCGGGCTTCTCGCTGCGGTGGCCTCTCCTGTTGAGGAGCACAGGCTCTAGGGTGAGGCCTCGGTAGTTGTGGTTCACGGGCTGAGTTGCTCCACAGTTTGCAGAATCTTCCGGGATCAAGGATGCAACCTGTGTCCCCTACACTGGCAGGTGGATTCCTTGCCACTGGGCCACCGAGGAAGGCCCCCTCCTAATCTTTTCCGTCTGCACGTATATCTCTTCGTGGGTCCCAGACACATGGCGCTGCTTGCCCTCTCTGATCCTCTAACTCCTCTTCAATTATCTCCTCTGCCTGAGTCTCCTTTTCCCTCTTCCGTTAAACTAACCAACCCTCACTGGGCACCCACTGGGAGTCAGGTTATGTGAAATGTGTGTGTGTGTGTTAGTCTCTCAGTCGTGTCTGACTCTTTGTGACCTCATGGACTGTAGCCCACCAGGCTTCCCTCTCCATGAAATTCCCCAGGCAAGAATACTGGGGTGGATTGCCATTTCCTTCTCCAGGGGATCTTCCCGACCCAGGGGTCGAACCCAGGCCTCCTGCATTGCAGGTGGACTCTTTACCATCTGCGCCACCAAGGAAGCCCAGGTGAAATGACACCTGCCCGGACAGACTTACAGCCTAGTGGGGAAAACAAAAGAGTAAACGGACTGTCGGCAGCCAGGCTGTGGTGGGGGTACCACAGCATGGAAGCATGGGGACCCCAGACCCAGGCCTGGGAGTCAGAACAGGCTTCTATGGAAGAGGCACACAGGTACCTCTTTAGGTGAATGGGGAAGGGAAAGGGAGGCAAGCGAGCCAGGGCAATGGCAGCACTGGTTTGGAGGAGACCGGGAGAAACCATGGGTTCCGGACACATCTCAGCAGGACCATAGAGACATGCAAGGGATCGGATACTGGGTGCAGCAGAGGTGAATGGACACCCTTCTTGCCTGGAGTGCCTAGAACAGAGTTGCTCTTTAACAAGCCCACTGGGGAACAGAGGGGCTCAGCCTTTGGCATGCTGAGCTTAATGCAAAGTGACCTGGCAAGGTTTCAGTTCAGGAAGACCATTCAATAAAGACTTGAATGAGATGCGGGGAGAAAACACGGCTGATGGAGAGCCAGAGGCAGGCAGGCTCAGCCTAGGAGGTCCACTGTTGTCCGTGGAAGATTCTCCTCCGGGGCAGCGGCTGGAGCACACTCATCCCGACAACCTCCTTCCAGTGGAGAGTGCACCATGTCCACCCTGGTTACTCACGGGTATTTGCTGAAAAGACAAGGGGAAGGAATGCACTTAATTGGTAAAGGAGGTTGTTCCAACCATCTTCCCATCCAAGCAGGAGATCCTTGCCAAGACCCTCTGCATCTGTGGGCAGGGACCTGGAGATCTGAACCCTCCTTTTCAGGGTTAGCAGAGCCTCCTGCTGCAGAATCAGCTGGGACAGTGGTAAAACCCACACCGCAGACCCTTCCCCAGACCTCCTCGAGCCAAATTCTGAGGGGAGAAGCTGGGACCTCTCGGTCACAGGCTCGTCAAGAGACCCTTCTGAAACAAACATTTAAGAAGTGCTGACCCTGCAGAAGATGACCACTATTCACGCTGTCCCTCGGAGGCAGACCGTCTGTAGCCATGATGGGGTGAGTTACAGCTGCTCTGCAGACTCACGTAACACGCGCTAAGCACCTCATCAAGCTGCCTGACTGAGCAGGAAGCTGGCTGGCCCCAAGCACCATGCGCTGTCCAGCCACTTTGGCAGACTAGTCCTTGTGCCAAATGCCTCGCAGCCGGACTCCGCAGCGAGAGAAGAAAAGTATGCGAGTACAAGTGCCAAGTCTTGTTATCCCGGGGGTTTTCAAACAACAGCTGTAGTCTGTCTCTCAACTGTAATGCAACAAAAGGCATATTCCCTTCACACCGTCTGAGCCACAGTAAGGACCCAGAGTCGTATGTTGACCTTGGACTCCATGTCTAGAGAGCCCTTCATGGCTTGTCTTCCAGCACCAGATAGTGTCTACTCCCGAGGGGCAGTGGTTCCCCCTCAGTGCCCACAGTGCCTGGCACACAGCTGTCGCTTAGCAAGTGCCTGGAGGGAGGATGTGACGCGCTCTCCCTGCTTCCTGAGAGGAAGAGCCCAGTGTGCACCCACACCATCTGTGCGAGTCTCACTTGTTTTTGCCTTGTCTTCCACACACCCCCATTCTGATGGTCCACTCCTCTCTACAGAAATCTGTGCACTTTTCGTGGAAGATATTAGTTTCTGCTGACCCCACAAAGAATTGGCAGGAGCCCTCGGAAAGGATGATACTATAATTGTTCTTGTGGGGCTCCATGGGGGGATAAATTTCTCATGATTCATGTTTCCAGACGGACTTCAGTTCCCCAGGGCAGTCATTCCAGAAACTTTTCTCAGCCTTTTTACTCTAAGAAATAAAAATAGTGATTTAGGGCTTGATTGCTCCCATGAGAGACTCCCCTGTTCATGGAGCAGAGTGGGAGCTGGGGCAGAGAAGAAGCCGGCTGAGAGGCAGGATGAGGGGCCCCGGGGGTCAGGAGATGCTGCTGCCAGCCTCTCTGGAGGGTGAGGTCTGGGGGGATGGGGGAACAGGGCAGAATCGGGTTTGTCCGCATGATCAGGCCGCCCAGGAGGCTTGGGCAGCAGGAGGCCATGGGCACAATGCACTGAGCCTGGAGGCAAAGAGAGTGCATCCTGTTCTTCTCCAAAATGGTACTCACACACCAGGCTAGTGCCCACGGCTGGTGCCCACGGCGGCTGCAGAGCTATACGACAGGGGTCTGAGTTGCACTTAGTGGCTCAGTCGTGTCTAGCTCTTTGTGACCCCGTGGACTGTAGCCCACCAGGCTCCTCTGTCCATGGAACTCTCCAGGCAAGAATATTGGAGTGGGTTGCCATGCCCTCCTCCAGGGGATCTTTCTGACCTAGGGATCGAACCCAGGTTGTCTTCCACACACCCCCATTCTGATGGTCCACTCCTCTCTACAGAAATCTGTGCACTTTTCGTGGAAGATATTAGTTTCTGCTGACCCCACAAAGAATTGGCAGGAGCCCTCGGAAAGGATGATACTATAATTGTTCTTGTGGGGCTCCATGGGGGGATAAATTTCTCATGATTCATGTTTCCAGACGGACTTCAGTTCCCCAGGGCAGTCATTCCAGAAACTTTTCTCAGCCTTTTTACTCTAAGAAATAAAAATAGTGATTTAGGGCTTGATTGCTCCCATGAGAGACTCCCCTGTTCATGGAGCAGAGTGGGAGCTGGGGCAGAGAAGAAGCCGGCTGAGAGGCAGGATGAGGGGCCCCGGGGGTCAGGAGATGCTGCTGCCAGCCTCTCTGGAGGGTGAGGTCTGGGGGGATGGGGGAACAGGGCAGAATCGGGTTTGTCCGCATGATCAGGCCGCCCAGGAGGCTTGGGCAGCAGGAGGCCATGGGCACAATGCACTGAGCCTGGAGGCAAAGAGAGTGCATCCTGTTCTTCTCCAAAATGGTACTCACACACCAGGCTAGTGCCCACGGCTGGTGCCCACGGCGGCTGCAGAGCTATACGACAGGGGTCTGAGTTGCACTTAGTGGCTCAGTCGTGTCTAGCTCTTTGTGACCCCGTGGACTGTAGCCCACCAGGCTCCTCTGTCCATGGAACTCTCCAGGCAAGAATATTGGAGTGGGTTGCCATGCCCTCCTCCAGGGGATCTTTCTGACCTAGGGATCGAACCCAGGTCTCCCGCATTGCAGGCCTCCAGGGAAACACATACTATAGGGGTTCAGCTGTCGTGTTTCTTGAGCTTTTACTAGGCTGATACCTGAACTCTTTGAATGAATATCTACATCAGCATCTGTGCTGGGTGCTGGGGGCACAGCGGTGAACAGGGATGAGCATGAAGGATGGCTGATCCATGAACTCTTATCCCGCAGCCTCAGAGTCAAACCCTGGGCATGTATTTCTCTAGGGCCTATTGTTGTTTTCAAGGGGACATATTCAGAGTCAGTGGATCAGAGTGAATTTTTCAGCAGTTCTTGCGATGGTCAGGGAACCCCCCTCTTCTAAGGATTTAAGATCTAATGCATGATTGAGAATCAGCCCAGCAGAAGTGCCCTAGGCATTTGACTCGTGTAAGGCTCAAGGTTTCAGTGTCAGCTGACAGGATGGTCCACTGCGGGTACCGAGTGACCAGAGGGTTGTGCCTGGCCAGCAGCCAGGCCTCCCGGACCTGCCCTCACCCTTGCTCCGGGGCTCGGGATCCACTGTGATCTGGCTGGACCCTCCTGGTCTTCCTGCTGTGAAGGGATAAACCCGGTGTCTCACCAGCTCTCCTCCTGGGCCTGTTTCTGCTGAGCCCCACTGTTTCTCCACAAGCTTACTCTGGCCTCAGAGCTAGACTGGAACAGCTCCTCGTAATCCTGGGATCAGCGCACATGCCTCTCAGGAGGGATCCGTCCCCATTACTCGTCTGACAATGCTCTTCATCACTAGCGTGTTTCTTACTCTACAGAACAGACACTTCAAGTTCTGTAGGAAGTTGGAAGTTCCTTGAGAATAGGGGGTAGGTGGCTCTCATTAAATGAGTGACATAATCACGTTTCCTCCACACTCACCAGCTCTCTGGGGATGTTGTGACTCTCACCAGGATGCTGCGGGCTGGACCACTCTCCTGAAATCATCTCTGGAAACATGGCCCATGACCTAGATGCACAGAACCTGAGTAACCTAAGGCATAAGATGTTTTGTGTTAAGTTGACTTGAACTAAATTAGCACCAGACCAATAACTGGGTAAATGATGTGTGACCCCAGAAATCCCTTTAATGAGGCTGGACAGTGGCCCTGGAAGATGTGCTCAAAGTGGCCACTTATTAAAAGGGTGATGTCACCCACGTTCCCTTTAGTAGAATGGAGGCTAGAGCCCAGGGAGTTGGTGCCACTCCAAAAAGAGAACCGGCATGGGTGGGTGATTGAAACGTGATGGAGGGAGATGTTGCAGCCGCTCTGTGCTCTGTGTCCCCTTGAGACGGGTGTTGGCAGGATGGGGCACTTTGGTAGCCTGCATGGTAGCTTGCTTGCTCAAATGACAGCCTCGCCATCAAAAATTGACAAGGAGAGAATGAAAGTCTCCCATTTTCTGTGTCCCTCAGGGCTGTTTGGCAGCCCTGGCTAAAATTCACATTTCCCTTGTCTGGTTTTTAGTGACTTTGGAGATCCAGCTAACATGAGTCTCTCTGTCTCTGCCCTCTTGGCTAACCAGCTGGTCATACTTGCTTTACTTTGTGTGTGATTCTTTTCCTCCTCTCCTTTTCACAGCATGGTATCAGCAACAATGTATGATTTTCCTCAGTAGCATGACCATCTAGAGAAAAGATTAGTCAGCTCCTAGGAATTTGAGATTTTGCTAATCCTGCTAGAATGGGAAATTCTAAGTATTTCAAAATAGACTTTTCCATTGGTGGAGATTCACTGACAGATCCTGGACTGTAGAGTGCTAACTTGGGGAAATGAAGGCTGACTTCAGTGTCAATGTGTTCGTTACACCTGTGAAATCTGTGGTGATGGTGTCCTTTCTCCTCTTGGTGAGGAGAGTGGTCCAGCCATGGGAGTGGGGAGATGGGCAGCCTTGCTCACACCTCACCTGTGGCTTCTGCTGGTCCACAGCTGACAGGGACCTGCAGCTGAGAACCGTTCACCAGCAGCTGCAGCCTCAGTCCTTCTCCCGACTTCACCAGGACATCGCCAAGAAAGCAAGACAGAGTCTCCTAGCTGCATAGATGCTGCCTCAGGAGCACACAATCATCACCCTGTGCAGAGCTGAGAACCCAGAGCATGATGAGAATTTCTCACCCGGACAAATACAGGAGATCGCTCCTGAGGTGTGTAGGAAATTTGTTTCTGACCCAAGGGTCACAAAATAGATTGTTACTGATATGAATTTTAATTGACTGCCAGGTCATTGCTAATTCATCCTGACTTAGGTAGAAAAAAGTTAACTGTTAAATTGAGGAGGATGTTTTTGGTTTTTACGTGAGCATGATCCTACAGCTGCTGGAAATCTTGCCGAGGGGAGGGTAAATAAACCCAGGAGCAGGGTGCGCTATTTTCAAAACTTTCTGCCTGGGGAGGAGTCTGGAGAGCTAGAAGGTTCATTTTGGAAGATCAATCTTCTGTGCTGACAAGGGAGTGGATCTGCTATGGCCAGAATCAGGCCAGACCAACTTCATGATGCTCTGAGGCAAGGCTGTGGGATGCGGCATATCAAACAGAACCAATACTGACCTCACTTGGGGCTGGGAAGCTGAAACCCAGGTCCTTGATCTCTCGTCCCATTGTCCTGGGTTCCCTACCTCACCCCATCCTCTTGGGTCCCTGACCTCTTGCCCCCGCCCTGATCTTCCCGTGTCCCTGACCTTCCCCGAGTCTTACTGGGTCTCTGATCTCACCCTATCCTCCTGGGATCCCTGACCTCCCCCCATCCTCCTGAGGGTCCCTGACCTCCCCTCATCCTCATGGGTCCCTGACCTCACCCCATCCCCCTGGGGTCCTGACCTCCCATCTATCCTCATGGGGTCCCTGACCTACCCCCATCCTCCTGAGTTTTTTACCTCACCCCATCCCCCTGGGGTCCCCAACCTCCCCCCATCCCCCTGGTATCTTGACTCCCCCCCCATCCTCCTGGGTCCCTGACCTCACCCCATCCCCCTGGGGTCCTGACCTCCTATCTGTCCTCCTGGGGTCCCTGATCTCCCCCCATCCTCCTGAGTTTCTGAACTCCCCCCCACCCCCCTGGGGTCCTGACCTCCTATCCATCCTCCTGGGGTCCCTGACCATCTAAGGCAGGGGATGGTGCATCCAGGCTGGAAACAGACAGCAGAAGGTTGAGCAGTAGGATTTGAGTTGCTCAAGATTTAGTGTGAATCATTGTGGGGGGGCTTGAGGGGCAGGGAGAGTAATGAATGCTGCTAAGTGTTTTCTGTGACTGGAGGCTACTTGGTTGTAGAGGCAATTTTCTCTTTATTATGTATGAACATATTTACAGGATCCATGTGGACGTCAGTGACTGGGGAGCCCCATTGCACAGGTGTCCAGGGTGATAACAGTGAGCAGTCTGTCCCTCCCCTGCTGGGCCTGTAGGTCCACTGTGGTGGTGCAAGGTGGATACTAAGTCTAGAAACAAAATTATTTCACCATATAATATTAATAAACTATTAGTCATCTACTTATCTATGTTTCCAGAATTTGCTGGCCACTCTGCAGACATTGACAGTGAAGTTGCTCAGTTGTGTCTGACTCTTTGTGACCCTGTGGACTGTAGCCTGTCAGGCCCCTCTGTCCATGGGATTCTCCAGGCAAGAACACTGGAGTGGGTTGCCATTTCCTTCTCCAGGGGATCTCCCCTACCCAGGGATCAAACCCGGGTCTCCTGCACTGCAGGCAGACTCTACCTTCTGAGCCATCAGGGAAGCCCATTGAGTGAGGAGTATATGGCAGAAACAGAGGAGGCACTGAAGAGCCTCTTGATGAAGGTGAAAAAGGAGAGTGGAAAAGCTGGCTTAAAACTCAACATTCAAAAAACAAAGATCATGGCATCTGGTCCCATCACTTCATGGTGAATAGATGGAGCAAAACATGGAAATAGTGACAGACTTTATTTTCCTGGGCTCCAAAATCACTGCTGACGGTGACTGCAGGCATGAAGTTAAAAGACGCTTGCTCCTTGGAAGAAAAGCTGTGACAAACCTAGACAGCATATTAAACAGCAGAGAACGAGCTGTCCCTCGTTCCTGATTGGAAGGAGACGGTTGTGCATGAAAGAAAGGATGGAGTTCACCATGCCTTGCAGAAGAGAGGGCAGTACTGTGCAAGTGCTGGCTTTTCAAAGAGGCTATTTTAATCTCCAGCACTGCAGAACCAGCAGAAAAGGAGGCAGCAACTTCATTTTGCTAGCTTATATTTTCAAACATTTAAAGAATGTGTTGTATGCTTCCACTGATTGAGTGAAGCGATCCAAAAGGGTCACACAGGGTTTGGCATCTTCAAAATGGTGATGGTGCTTCTGAAAATGCCCCAGAAAAATTAAACATGTTGTGAAGGATGAATTATAGCCGGACGTGAGTTGTCTTGTTAAAACGTCATCCCTCCTCCCTGGCAGCCTCCTTCCCGTCTCATTAAGCCAGCTGCCTGGCTCTATCCAGACAATTATTGTGGTGATTTAGTGCTCAGTTGTTTCTGGGAGCTGCAGGGGGAGGCTGCCCCATCTTCTGTGTCTCATGGGGACCAGGCAGGCTCAGCTGCAGCAGTAAATACAGCACTAGAAAGCGGGGGCATAGGAATGCGTTCTGCCTGCTGTTAGAAGCCGAGATATAGAACGAGATTTATTTGCAACAATCTGATAGAGAAAATTGAGTCTTGAGAATTGATGTCCCAGAAAGCCTTTCAAGTCAGCCTAGAGTCACTGCATGATGTGAGTCACACCACAGAATAGGGAGGAGTCGGGGAGGAAAAAGCTGAGCCCTGACATCTGCTGCGCCCACTGTTAAGGATGAAGGGATTGACCGAACTGTACACCGTGAACTGTGGTCACGGGTTACAGACTCCCCCATCGGCTCTCTCCTGAGTTGGATACTTTGGGCCCTCAAATCAGTGCTATAACTCAGCTTTTTAAGATGCAGTTCTTCCGCAGATTTGATGCCAAATAAACTGCCCCTCACCCTCCCTGCCACGGCTCTCTCCTTTTCCCGAAAGTTTTCACCTAATGTCTGTCTGTGCATGCGTGTTCACTCAGTTGTGCCCGACTCTCTGTGACCTCGTGGACTGTAGCCCACCAGGCTCCTCTGTCCATGGGCTTCTCGAGTCAAGAATACTGGAGTGGGTTGCCATGCCCTCCTCCAGGGGATCTTCCTGACCTAGGGATCAAGCCTGCATCTTGCTTGGCAGGTAGATTCTTTACCACTTGAGCCACCTGGGAAGCCCTTCATCCTAATAAATAATTTCAAATAATTGTGATGGTTCTTTTGATATTTCACAGTTTAGTTCTTTAATTTTTCCGAGAACCCCTATTGAAATTTGAATTTGATGGTACAGCAATCCCCAGCTGATGTTTTAAACTGTGCATTCTCAGTCGTGTCTGACTCTCTGCAACTCCACAGACTACTGTAGCTTGCCAGGCTTCTCTGTCCATGGAATTTTCCAGGCAAGAATACTGGAATTGGTTGCCACTTCCTCCTCCAGGGTATCTTCTTAACCTAGGGATCGAAACTGCATCTCCTGTGTCTTCTGCATTGGCAGGCAGTTTCTTAAATCAACTGTACCGCCTGGGAAGCTGAAATTAGTGTGGAGATTAGACATTTATGTTAAATTTCATTTACTCAGGTGTTTGTTCAGCAGCCAGTATATTTGTAAACATGTTAATGTGTGTCTGGCCTTGCTGGACTATGATCAGAGAGAAGATACATGTGATTTCTCTGCTGGTGCAGCTTGCTTCCAGGATACATTTCAAGTCTATATATGTCTGCAAACTACCAGAGGTTGCAGGTAAAGCTTAAAAAAAAAAAGAAGTGGAGGTTCATGAGTGAGGCTGACTTCCAGGCTTTGGAATAAGCCAAGGTTTGAGCTCAGGACAGTGGAGAGTGAGACCAGCATCCCTGCTGGATCCTCTGTTCCCCCCAGATCCTCAGTCCCATCCCTGCCTCTCCTCCCACCACACTTGGCCAAAAGTCACTGCTTCAAAAGTTACAACATCTAGATTCCCCTTCCTGCTCCTGCAAACTTGTCCCTAATTTACAGCTACTTCCATGAAGAACCAGATGATGACTTCAGAAGGGAACACTTTTGACAGCTTTATCGCCCCCTCCCGTTGCAAACAAGGGTGGTGACAGCCTTCACGATAGCTGGCCTGGGGGACTGTCACTCACTGTGTCCTCAGCAGCAACGGGGCGCCCCGCTCCCACACCCAGGAAGGGTTTGTCAGAATCATGTGGGCATGTCTTGCTCTGCTTGTTTTGAACATGTATGATGTCACTGTCTGTGCAGAGTGCATAATAGTCAGAGTTTGATCATTTTGGTCTCCTGAGGACTCAGTAAAGAAACCGCAATGCGGGAGACCTGAGTTTGATTCCTAGGTCAGAAGAGTCCCTGGAGAAGGCAATGGCAACCACTCCAGTATTCTTGCCTGGACAGTTTCATGGACAGAGGAGCCTGGTGGGCTACAGTTCTTGGAATTGCAAGGAGTGGGACACAACTGAGCAACTAACACTTTAATTTGGTCATTTCATCTTATTTTCCCAAGAAAGGTGGGGAAAAATGATTAATTTTGTGGTGGGTGAGTCTTTCTTTGGCCCATAAAGTGTAATTGGATCAAGAATTTCTCAAAACAATGATATGTCAGTGATATGTCTCAAAACAACTCAGTGTCTGCATGGCGTTTATATTTACTTTCTATTAATAGTTTGACCCATTGCTCTAGTTGAATAAGACCCTCAAGTTGTTAACTTTCTAACTAAAAGTCTGAAAATATCCAAACTACTTTCATTGTTTCATTGTCATTCATCTGTACATTGTCCCCTGCTTTCTTCCTCCACATCCCCACTCATTCTGCCTTTAGTTATGCCAACTGACTTTGCTGATGGAAAAAAATGCACAACCAAAAAGGCTGAGAGTTAGGTTTTGTTTGGTGGGCAAAGCTGAGAACTTAAGCTGGGGACACAGCAGCTCAGATAGCTCCAAGGGACTGGTCCCAAGAGGCAAGGGAAGAGCCAGGGTATATAGGAGTTTTTGCATCAAAAACCAGGTAGTCCGAACATCAAAAGATTCCTGTTAATTAAACAAAAGCAGACATTTCAAGGAATGTCAGGCTTTCCTGTGTATAGGAAGATGCAGGAGTCTGGGCTAACTGAAATCATAGCTCTGACTGCACCTCGGCTGCCTGGGGCCACTGTCTGCTTTCCAGTCCTGAGTCCTCTTAGGGTGCAGTTTGGGGGGTGGGGGTAGGGGGTTGTAATGCGGTAGCTCGATAGCCCAGCTGCAATGTCCTTTGTTTAGCGTATGGCAGGTCACATTTTTCATTAACAACTTTCATAAGGCAAAGTGTCTATCTAGCTTAAACCGTCTGAGAAATTTGAAGGAAGATAACTGTCAATTCCGTATTAGAAAGATGTCTGGGCAGTCAGTTTTCTTTTCTTCTGGTTCCTAAGGCTGATTCTGAGAAGAGTTTTATTTTGAAACAGTCATGAGCTCACAGAAAGCTGTGAGACCAATACCCCGAGCTCCATGCCCTTCTCCCCCGTCTCCCCTGGATGGTGACACCTTAGGTCACCACAACCCAGTATCAGAGTAGTGATCTGCTACCCAGGGGGCAGCCTTGCTCAGTCTCACCAGTTTCTATAGGCGTTTGTGCACATGTGTGCGTGCATGTGTGTGAGACTGGCCTTTTTACTCAGCACACTGCCCTTGGGTCTATCCGAGCTGTGTGGTGTTCCTTCATGTGGATGGTTCCAGATTCCATTTAACCACTCACTCTTCAAAAAATATTCAGGCTGCTTCCAGGCCTCTGTGCTCACACACTAAGCTGCTATGAACACAGGATTTTGTGTCTGAGTCTGTGAACAGGAGTGCTCCTCTCTCTGGGATACATGCCCAAGTGCACGATTGCTAGGCTCTCGGGCTGAATGCAGAGCGCACATTTAGTTTTATGAGAAACTGCTGAGCCACTTCCCAAAGGTGGCTGGAACGTTTTGTTTCTTCCAGCAGTTGCCAGAGAGGAGCGTCTCTTTCTGGGAGCATCTTGTGTTTTGATCCCATCTCCCTGAACACCACCCAGTCCCTCCAGACAGGAGTGGTGGAGGAAGTGGAATCATGGAGAGCGGCTGGGCTGGGCAGCCCTCTTTTCCATGAGGGACAGTCTGTATCTGTGGACAGGTCGGGCTGAGCTGCTGGGATGGCCATGTTCTCAGGGGTTGCTGGGGCGGTGGTCTGGGTGTGTCCACAGCCCTGACGCACAGAGCTCGAAGGTGTCCACACCTGAGGCCTCGGCCACGGCCTCACTGTCACATGGGAGCCTGCAGCCCCTGCTCTGCACACGCTTTCCACACACTGCGTGTGGCCCCCTGCAGCCTCCCAGGACCCATGTCCTCAGGCAACCAGCAGACCTACACTGCCCCCTAGGACCACCTCATCCATGCACTGGGCGTGTGGGCAGCCATCAGCTCCGCTTTCCACTGGTGAGGGAGGGGTCTCAGCCTTGACACTCACAGAAGAAGCGCATCCTCTTGCCCTTTCCGTGACAAACTACCTGATGTGAACATGAGCCATGGAGCGAACTCACCTGCCGGACGTGAGCCTCAGCTTCAGCCCAGAAAGGACCTCCTCAAGCTGTCTTCCTGCCCCAGTTCCTGTGTATATCTGACTGCTCCAGCTGTCTGGGTCCCTGACTCCCTCCTCCCTCCCTGCTCACAGCTCTTCCCCTAGGAGTAGTCTGGGCACAAAAAGGGAGCATTTTCCTTCCAGGGTGCAGAGAAAGCTCCCCATGTCTTTACTGCCGCCTTCTTGACTTGGCACCTGCAACAGAGGTTAGGACTTGCCTTACTTAGTTACAGCGCAAATGCCAGTTGCTGTCACAAAGGCCCCAAGGTAACAGTGGTTTAAGGGAGACAGAAATGATTTCTCTCTCTGGACTCAGAGCCAATATAATAGCTCTGCATGTCAACCAGCCAGTTGCTTCTGTCTGGCTTCCTCACCATCCTCAACAGGCAGCTCCAATCTTGTGTCAGTCTGGGCAGCCCTCTCCCTCATGTTCACACATCACCTGCAGGACGTGTGGGGGCAGGATGAGAGAACACATTCCTCCCCTGCTCCAGATGACCAGGAGATGGCCCACATAATTTTTGCTTAAATCCTCTCAACCTCGCCCTCAGTTGGCTGTGAGAAACTGCCAAGTGTGTTGGTGGGGACGTGGGTGGTCAGAAGTGAACTTCAGACAGTGAGGAATGACTGGCAGGGTCAGATGCGCTGCCCTCTAGGCTTGACACAGGAAGGAGTGGTGTCGTCTTGGGCGGTGGTTCTCGGCCAGGGGCACATTGCCCCCCAGGATACGTTTGGCCCCGTGTGGAGATGTTGCTGGTGGTCGTAACTGGGCATGTGTGTCCTGGCATCAAGCGTAGATGCTTCTCAACACTCTGCCAGGCTCATAGGCAAGGACCCAACCGCCACGCAGCAGTGGCATGGTGAGAGCCCTAGCTCACCGCATGTTAATGACTTCTCTCAGCTTTCCTTTTGTTCTTTTCTGGAAATTTTTCTACAGCTAGTGTCCTCTTAGGTGAGATTAGGGAGGTGTCAGTGTGCTTCCCAGGTAGTGCTAATGGTAGAGAACTCACCTGCCAATGCAGGAGATGTAGGAGATCTAAGAGACGTGGGTTTGATCCCTGGATCAGGAAGATCCCCCTGGAGGAGGACATGGCAACCCACTCCAGTATTCTTTTCTGGAGAATCCCATGAACAGAGGAGCCTGGTGGGCTACAGTCCATGAGGTTTCAAAGAGTCAGACACGACTGAAGCAACTTAGCACACACGATGTGCTTCCAGCAGATGAGAGTTTGCTGTGGGCTGCATTGCATGCCTCTGAATTCATATGTTGAAAATCTTCTCTGACACAGTGGTGTTAGAAAGAGACGGAGGGGTGCTTGGGAGGTGTTTGGTCACGATGCTGTGGCCCTCCTGAATAAGATTCGTGCCCGTATAAAGAAGACTCCAGAGAGCCCTCACCCCTTCCTCCACATGCGGACACATGGGAAAGGCTCCAGCCATGAACCTGGATGAGGCCAGGGACAAGTCACCTCTGATCTTAAATGTCCAGCCTCTGTGAGACATAAACGTCTTTTGTCTATAAGATGCCCAGGATGGAGTGAGACAGGCTGGAAGGTGCTGATGCTCTCTTTGCTGTCGATCATTTTAAGGAAGGAATGAAGCTTGCCACCCAGCAGGCACAGTTCTGTAGGAGTTACTGCCAGCCCAGCTTCAGTCCCGAAGGTGAAGCCTCCCTTGTCTCGGTTTTCCCCCACTATTTAATAATACACATCATCCCTCTAACACAGAGGAAAGAAGAAAATCTATTCAATTAGAGACATGTGTAATTTCATACAATTAATCATAGTCTTCTTAAGGGAAATAAAAATAATTTGTTTTAGTAGGAAGGAACTTGTAATTATTTGGTGATGGAGGAAAAACTGCCCATTAGCACACTGTGATTACTTTGAAAGTGGGGAGACACGCTGCTGCTTTTGCTGTTAGTCTTAGGCATAAAATACTGTGCATAACATCTTGTGATTTCGGGATCTGATGACCTCCATGGATGACATTAAACATGTGGCTTGGCGTTTCAGGACACAAATCTCAAATAATTAGCCTGAGAGGACAGCACCAAACCCTCCTGGGAGGTTGCTCGCATGAGGCATGTCCTCTTGAATAAACTCAAGGTGGAGATGTGAGCCTGGTGGAGCCGGAGGGGTAGGGTAGGTCTCAGTCGCTACAGTGACCGCCCAGAAGCTGTGTCCTGTGAATGGAAAACCACCCTCTGGAAGCCTCTGGGATTAGGACACACCATGAGTCAGCCATGCCCCACTGACACTTTTTGTTACTTCACGGGGTTGCTGAGCTCCACACATTTTCTTTTGGACGGAAACAAGCCAAGCTCCTTGTCCCCTATTTCCCTGGATCTGAGAGACCTGTAATGTCCTTCCTGGGACATGACTGTAGCCTCTCTCTCTTTTTAAATAAAATTTTGTTTATTTATTTGGCTATGCCAGATCTTAGTTGCAGCATGCAAACTCTTAGTTGCAACATGTGGGATCTAGGGATTGAACATGTGACCAGGGATTGAACTCTGGACCCCTGCATTGGGAGCATGGAGTCTTAGCCATTGGACCACCAGGGAAGTCCCTGTAACTGCTCTTAAAATATCCATTTCACAGCAAGTCACAAGTGAAGTGTGCTAAGTCACTTCAGAGGGCTTCCCTGGTGGCTCAGAGGTTAAAGTGTCTTCCTGCAATGCGGGAGACCCAGGTTCGATCCCTGGGTTGGGAAGATCTCCTGGAGAAGGAAATGGCAATCCACTCCAGTATTCTTGCCTGGAGAATCCCATGGACGGAGAAGCCTAGTAGGTTACAGTCCACGGGGTCGCAAAGAGTCAGACACAACTGAGCGACTTCACCTCACTTCAAGTCACTTCAGTCATGTGCATCTCTTTTGTGACCCCCACGGACTGTAGCTTGCCAGGCTCCTCTGTCCATGAAATTCTCCAGGCAAGAATACTGGAGTAGGTTGCCAGGCCCTCCTCCAGGGGATCTTCCTGACCCAGGGATTGAACCCATGCCTCATACGACTCCCACATTGGCAGGTGGGAGCTTTACCACTAGAGCCATCTGGGAAGCATTTCACAGCTAGTCATACACACTCTTGCATTTTGTTGCGTCTCTCTCCTATTTTTCTTTTTGTGTCTTCACTTGTCTTTCCAATTAGACAGTAAAAGCTCTGGGGGTAAACTTCCTTTCTTACTGTGGTACATATATACTGTGCAGTATTACTCAGCTATAAAAAGAATGAAATAATGTGATTTGCAGCAAAAGATGGATCTAGAGATTTTATCATACTAAGTGAAGAAAGTCAGACGGAGAAAGACAAATATCATATGATATCATTTATCTGTGCAGTCTTAAAAAAAGATAATATAAATGAGCTATCTACAAAATAGAAAGAGACTTATGGTAACTAAAGTGGAAGGGAAGGGAGAGATAAATTGGGAGTTTGGGATTAACATCTACACATTACTATATATAAAGCACCTCCCTGGTGGCTCAGCTGGTAAAGAATCTGCCTGCAGTGCAGGAGACCCTGGTTTGATTCCTGGGTCAGGAAGATCCCTGGAGAAGGGATAGGCTACCTACTCCAGTATTCTTGGGCTTCCTGGTAGCTCAGAAGATAATGAATCCATCTGCAATGCTGGAGACCTGGGTTCTATCCCTGGGTTGGGAAGATCCCCTGGAGGAAGGCATGGCAACCCACTCTAGTATTCTTGCCTGGTGAACCCCCATGGATAGAGGATTTGGTGGGCTGCAGTCTGTGGGATCCCAAAGGGTGGGACACAGTTGAGCGACTAACACACACAGATATCTAAAATAGATAATCATGCAGGTCCCACTGTATAGCACAGGGAACCATATGCAGTGTCTTGAAATAACCTGTAATGGAATATAATCTGAAAGCAACATAAAACACTTTGCTGTGCACCTGAAACTGACACAGCATTGTTCTCAACTGAGCAGCATGTTCGATTGTTCTCGGCTGAAGTCCAGTGAGACTACTGGGAAAGGAACTTCCCTTTCTGCACTCTGTTTGCCCATGACATCTAGTACAGGTCCTTACATGCGCCAAACATCTTTACTGAGTGTTGTCTTGCTTTCCCTTTGTGTCATGGCTGCTAGGCGTGGTCTTGAAGTCATCCTGACACGACGACCAGGAGACTACATGCAACTCCAGTGTTCTCAAGCAGGAATACAAAAGAATCTGAAACAGAGAGAGAAAAAGATCTGGATTTTACATGATTATGAGCTATTTTAAATAGGGACACATATAAACATTAAACCAATATATAGAACTTTAATTTGTTGTATCCACTGATATCTATTAAAAATCCCTTAAAGTAGAATGCGTGTGAAGTGTTGAGCCCATGTGCCAATGAAGGGAGCTTTTTCTGTATTAAGAAATCAATTGACTGGATTTTCTAGCAAGGAGGGGCCAAGCCAGCCAGGGCCTTGGACACAGCCCTCTCAGTCGGGGGTGGGGGTGTTGGGGACGGGGGAGTTGAGGAGGCTCCCTTGAAGCTGGGAGACTTGGCAAGTGAGCTGACCCTCCAGCCAGAGGGTGGAAATGGGGGTGGGGCATCAGGACTGAGAGCAGACTTAGAGCCACTTCCGGGCCACTGAGCCTGGCAACCTAGCTGGCCTTAACTGTTAGAAATTGGGGGACAGACATTTTTTAAAAGTGGTTTCATAAAATTTCAGGCATTGCACTCTTCCACTCCTGTATTCTTGCCTGGGAAATCCCATGGACAGAGAAATTTGGTGGGCTGTAGTCCATGGGGTCAAAGAGCTAGCTGGAAACAGCTGAGCTATTCAGCAACCACATGGTGCCTCCTGGTGAAATGTGCGCGGAGTGACGTCCTCAAGGGGAAATACCAGCACTGCCTTCACTGACCATCTCCCTCATCAGTGAAGAGGATCCTTATGTTAGGATTTGTACTATTTATGTGTAAATTCTAGTACAGGTCCTTACATGCGCCAAACATCTTTACTGAGTGTTGTCTTGCTTTCCCTTTGTGTCATGGCTGCTAGGCGTGGTCTTGAAGTCATCCTGACACGACGACCAGGAGACTACATGCAACTCCAGTGTTCTCAAGCAGGAATACAAAAGAATCTGAAACAGAGAGAGAAAAAGATCTGGATTTTACATGATTATGAGCTATTTTAAATAGGGACACATATAAACATTAAACCAATATATAGAACTTTAATTTGTTGTATCCACTGATATCTATTAAAAATCCCTTAAAGTAGAATGCGTGTGAAGTGTTGAGCCCATGTGCCAATGAAGGGAGCTTTTTCTGTATTAAGAAATCAATTGACTGGATTTTCTAGCAAGGAGGGGCCAAGCCAGCCAGGGCCTTGGACACAGCCCTCTCAGTCGGGGGTGGGGGTGTTGGGGACGGGGGAGTTGAGGAGGCTCCCTTGAAGCTGGGAGACTTGGCAAGTGAGCTGACCCTCCAGCCAGAGGGTGGAAATGGGGGTGGGGCATCAGGACTGAGAGCAGACTTAGAGCCACTTCCGGGCCACTGAGCCTGGCAACCTAGCTGGCCTTAACTGTTAGAAATTGGGGGACAGACATTTTTTAAAAGTGGTTTCATAAAATTTCAGGCATTGCACTCTTCCACTCCTGTATTCTTGCCTGGGAAATCCCATGGACAGAGAAATTTGGTGGGCTGTAGTCCATGGGGTCAAAGAGCTAGCTGGAAACAGCTGAGCTATTCAGCAACCACATGGTGCCTCCTGGTGAAATGTGCGCGGAGTGACGTCCTCAAGGGGAAATACCAGCACTGCCTTCACTGACCATCTCCCTCATCAGTGAAGAGGATCCTTATGTTAGGATTTGTACTATTTATGTGTAAACAATTCTGTCTCCTAGAGAACCTCATAACCTACTGGTGGACAGTAACTGCTGTCGTTACTCTTTGTAATATTTCTGAGTTATTATTCTTCTACTTTACGAGCATGACACTCTCAGAGGAGCCTGCTCTGACCTCAGACCCCCACACTGAGTCACAGTCCTCTGTTGGTGTCCTGTCCCTCCCCCTCACAGGCCCTCCACTATTGCAATGAAATAGCAATTGCTTGATTAATTGTTTCATGCCTGTCTCCCTTGCCAGATTATTTTCCCAATGAAAGCAGGAACCAGGTCTGTTTTAATCATAGCTGCAGCCAACACTGGTTCTTGCCCATAGCAATAAATTCTTTTTAAATGAGTTATTTCATTCTCTCATCTATTCATCCATTAGCTAATGCATTTAGCATTCACAAGCTCTCGGAACTGTGCTACAACCAGGGACACAAAGCATGACACGATCGGGTCTGCCTTCAAGGAGCTTATGATGTAGTGCCGAGGTCTTAACCCATGAGGTTAACCTGCAGAACCTGGTAAAAACAGTGGTCCCTCTCCCCAGAAGCTACCATATTTATTTAAAATCAAAGCAAGATTTTGTAGGTGGCTTGCAATGTTCATAGATCCCCTGAAGTCTATTCACTGTCTTCCTAAAATTCACTGAATTCCAAGGTTCTGCCATGAAATCGAGACTTAAAGACACATACAAGTTGAGACTTCCCTGGAAGTCCAGTGGTTAAGACACTGCATTTCCACTGCAGGGCACAGGTTCAATCCGTGGTTTGGGAACTAAGATTCTGCATGCTCTGCTCATGGCCAAAACATAGAAAAATAAAAAAGACACACACGAGTTAAAGAGGAGTGAAGGAGGGCATCAGAGTGTCCTGCTGGGTTGATAAATGCTTCCCTGGAAAAAATGTTTGAGCCCCGTTCTGAGTGCTAAATCTGATCTCATCAGAAATAAGGACCAGAAGTGGAGCACACAGCATTTGAAACTGCACAACTCAGAGCGGGACTTAAACCCACTGTCTTTTTATCGACATCACATACCTGGTCTCAGGACTTAAAGAGGGTCAGGTTCTTTATGTCTCATTACAGGAAGAACTCAGTGAGAGACAAAGCATTGGGTAAGAAGTGGATTTATTTAGAGAGATACACATTCCATAGACACTATGTGGTCTGTCCAATAGGCTAGAAGCCCTGAAATATGGGATGATTAGTTTTTATGAGCTGGTAATTCCATCAGTTAATGAGTGGGCAGATTAGTCCAACTATTTGGCGGAAGGGATGGGGATTTCCAGGAATTGGGCCACTGCCCACTTGTTGGCCTTTTATGGTCAATCTGGAAATGATCCTGGCCCCTGGGAGAGGGTCATTTAGCTGTGTTATACATGGACATCACCAGATGGTCAATACCCAAATCAGATTGATTACATTCTTTGCAGCCAAAGATGGAGAAGTTCTATACAGTCAGCAAAAACAACACTGGGAGCTGACTGGCTCAGATCATGAACTCCTTATTGCAAAATTCAGACTTAAACTGAAGAAAGTAGGGAAAACCACTAGACCATTCAGGTATGACCTAAATAAAATCCCTTATGATTATACAGTGGAAGTGAGAAATAGATTAGATCTGATCAAGAAGTGGTGATCAAAATCATCCCCAAGAAAAAGAAATGCAAAAAGACAAAATGGTCATCTGAGGAGGCATTACGAATAGCCGAGAAAAGAAGAGAAGCTAAAGGCAAAGGAGAAAAGGAAAGATACACTTATTTGAATGGAGAATTCCAAAGAATAGCAAGGAGAGATAAGAAAGCCTTTCTCAGTGATCAATGCAAAGAAATAGAAGAAAACAATAGAATGGGAAAGACAAGTGATCTCTTCAAGAAAATTAGAGATACCAAGGGACTATTTCATGCAAAGATGGGCACAATAAAGGAGAGAAATGGCATGGACCTAACAGAAGCAGAAGATATTAAGAAGAGGTGGCAAGAATACACAGGAGAACTATACAAAAAAGATCTTCATGACCCAGATAACCACAAGGGTGTGATCACTCACCTAGAGCCAGACATCCTGGAATATGAAGTCAAGTGGTCCTTAGGAAGCATCACTACAAACAAAGTTAGTGGAGGTGATGGAATTCCAGTTGAGCTATTTCAAATCCTAAATGATATGCAGTTAAAGTGCTGCACTCAATATGCCAGCAAATTTGGAAAACTCAGCAGTGGCCACAGGACTGGACAAGGTCAGTTTTCATTCCAATCTCAAAGAAAGGCAATGCCAAAGAATGTTCAAACTACCGCACAACTGTACTCATCTCATATGCTAGCAAAGTAATGCTCAAAATTCTCCAAGCCAGGCTTCAGCTGTATATGAACCGAGAACTTCCAGATGTTCAAGCTGGTTTTAGAAAAGGCAGAGGAACCAGAGATCAAATTGCCAGCACCCTTTGGATCATAGAAAAATCAAGAGAATTCCAGAAAAATATCTACTTCTGCTTTATTGACTATGCCAAAGCCTTTGACTGTGTGGATCACAACAAACTGGAAAATTCTTAAAGAGATGGTAATACCAGACCACCTGACCTGCCTCCTGAGAAACCTGTATGCAGGTCAAGAAGCAACAGTTAGAATCGGACATGGAACGACAGACTGGTTCCAAACTGGGAAAGGAATATGTCAAGGCTGTATATTGTTGCCCTGCTTATTTAACTTCTGTGCAGAGTACATCATCAGACTGGATGAAGCACAAGCTAGAGTCAAGATTGCTGGGAGAAATATCTGTAACCTCAGATATGCTGATGACACCACCCTTATGGCAGACAGTGAAGAGGAGCTAAGGAGCCTTTTTATGAAATTGAAAGAAGAGAGTGAAAAAGCTGGCTTAAAATTCAACATTCAAAACACTAAAATCATGGCATCTTGTCATTTCGCGGCAAATAGGTGGGGAAAGAATGAAAACAGTGACAGACTTTATTTTCTTGGGCTCCAAAATCACTGCAGATGGTTACTGTAGCCATGAAATGAAAAGATTCTTGCTCCTTGGAAGAAAAGTTATGACAAACCTAGACAGCATATTAAAAAAACAAAGACACTACTTGGCCAACAAAGTTCCATCTGGTGAAAACTATGTTTTTTCCAGTGGTCATGTGTGGATGTGAGAGTTGGACCATAAAGATACATTAGCACTGAAGAATTGATGCTTTTGAACTGTGGTGGTAGAGACTTGAGAGTCCCTTGGACTGCAAGGAGACCAAACCAGTCAATCCTAAAGGAAATCAGTCCTGAACATTCATTCGGAGGGCTGATGCTAAAGCTGAAACTCCAATACTTTGGCCACCTGATGTGAAGAACCAACTCATTAGAAAAGACCCTGATGCTGAGGAAGTTTGAAGCCAGGAGGAGAAGGGGACGACAGAGGATGAGATGGTTGGATGGCATCACCAACTCAATGGACATGAGTTTGCACAAGCTCCAGGAGTTGGTGATGGACAGGGAAGTCTGGGGTGCTGCAGTTCATGGGGTTGCAAAGAGTTGGACACGACGGAGCAACTGAACAACAACAATATCCAGCAAGAGTGTGAGACAAGAAGATGTGGTGGGGGAGGGCGTGTTGGCTGGAACTGGCCAGCAGGTTGGGAAGGGCTGACTTTGTGCTGTGGGGTGGGAAGCTGCTGCAGTGCCTTATACCTGGGGCGGGAGGCCCAGACGTGACTCCAGGAGGAGCTGTCTGCTGAGCATTTGGGAACAAATGGAAGAGCAAGATCCTGGGGGACAAGTCATCTCATGTACCCGTCATTCAGGTCCAGGACCTGGATGCAGGTGAGACTCTGGCGTTGATAGGAGTGTACGGGCTGGAGTGGCACTCAGGGAGGAGAGTCAGCAGGACTCAGGGACTGACTGCAGGTGACCCATGTGCAGGATGGTGGGAAGAGACTCCAGGTTTTTGCCTTAAGCAGCTGAGTGCACATTGAAATAGTTTCCAAAGGTGTCCTTGGGCACAAACACCCTCCTTTTTCACGTGGATGCCAACCTGACAGAATAAGGGTGCTCACAGGACATTTTTTTTCCCCATTCAAAATGAAATGAGCTTTTGTAAATGATTGAAAGGACATTCCTTACAACTTAGATGACCCAGCAGATTGGCTAGGAGAACGTCCAGAGAAAACTGATGCTGTTGTTTCTTCACAAAAGTATGTACGGCAGCTTTCTAATATCCCTCCTGAGAATAAGGAGTGGGGCTGTACCCTCACCATGTGGGCACTGCAGGTACCTAGTAGGGTGGAGATGCTTAGTATTGGGTGTTACAGAGGTATTCCCCCAAAACGTCAAAACATGATTATGAATTTCTTATAAATTTCTATTGATTAGGAAGCTAGGGTGTTATACATCTTATGATTAAGAAGAAAACAAAACCCATGAGAGAAACCCACTTACAATTAGCTGTCATTTCAGACTCATTTGGAAGGACAAGTGGGCTTTCGATGAATTTTTTAAAATGCCAGCTTTACTGGGATTTAATTCATATACCATATAATTCACCATTTAAAGTGTTCGGTGGGGAGCTTCCCTGGTGGCTCAGTGGTAAAGAATCCGTCTGCCAGTGCAGGAGACTCAGATTTGATCCCTGACCTGGTAAGATTCCACACACTGTGGAGCAACTAAACCCGTGTGTGACGACTGCTGCACCTGTGCTCTAGAGCCCGGGAGCCCCAGCTATTGCACTCACGTGCCCTAGAGCCCACACTCCCCAAGAGAAACCCCCGCCACAGGAAGCCCACACACTGCAGCGAGGGTAGCCCCTACTCGCCTGCAGCTAGAGAAAGCCCGAGCAGTTATGAAGACCTAGCACAGCCAAAAACAAAGGGTACAGTGCTTTCAACTAATTTTTACTTACTAAAAATATTGGGGTTTTTTTCTGATATTTCCCTGGCAGTCCAGTAGTTAGGACTCAGCGCTTCCACTGCCAGGCACCCAGGTTAGATCCCTGGTTGGGGAACGAACATCCTGCAAGCTGTGTGCTGTGGCCAAAATAATAAAGTAAAAAAATTTTGTTTAAGTTATACCAATGTAAAAAAATAATTTTTTTCCTAAAACTCTTTCAACAATCAAATGATGTTCCTTTTGTAACAAGAAAACTAATGCAAAGTATGTATATTTAAAAATGTGTACAGTAGTCTTTGTACATAAGAAATTTTCTTGAGTATCTCCAATGATTGCAGGGAAGAGAAAATACGTTCTGGCAAGCTACAGTCCATGGGGTTGCAAAAGAGCAGAACATGATGGAGCACACACACACATGTACTTAGGTTGGTTCAAACTGAAGGGTAAAATATGGTCATCGTACTATCATGAAAGTGACACGTGGAGTGAGGAGGGATGCCCAGATGTGGCCCACCCTTGTGGCCCTGCTCACTGTCCTACTGGGGAAGAAGACCCAGTATAATTCATAGACCCTCGCTCCACTCTGCAGGGCTCTGGGAGAGCCTGCTCCTGCCGTAGCCACCTCCCCGCCCCTGCCTGATGGCTGGCAGGTGGTGACGAGTGTCCTCATCTGGGCGTTGGTGACCCTGCACTCAGAAATTGCCTTGGGCTTTAAACTGAAGGTAGTTGCATAGGAACAGCTCCAGCTAAGCACTGGTGTGTGTACACAGTGAGGATCATTGGAAGGCTTTGAGAATTTGAATGTCATACCACCTCCTGTGTATATAATCTTTGTGGTAGATGCAGTATGTCTAAAAACCAGGCTTTTCCCAAAACAGTGTGCAAGAAAAAATGTATAACCTATTTTTAATCTGAAATTGACAGAACGCTTTTTTTTTAGTTTATTTTTTAATTGGAGTATAATTGCTTTATAATATTGCATTGGTTTCTGCCATGAATCAGCCACAGGTATACATATGTCCCCTCCCTCTTGAGCTCCCTCCCACCTCCCGCCTCATCCCACCCCTCTAGGTTGTCACAGAGCACCAGGTTAAGCTTCTGGCATCATTCCCACTGGCTGGCTGTTTTACATTTGGTAACACATATGTTTCAGTGCCACTCTCTCGATTCTTCCCTCCCTCTCCTTCCCCCACTGTGTCCACAGGTCTGTTTTCTCTGTCTGCATCTCCACTGCTGCCTGCAAATAGGTTCATCAGCACGTCTTTCTACATTCCATATATATATATATACATTAATAGTCAATATTTTTCACTTCCTGACTTCACTCTGTTTAACAGGTGCTAGGTTCATCCACCTCACTAGAAGTAACACAAATGTGTCCTTTTTATGGCTGAGTAATAGTTCATTGTATAGACTCTGTACCACAGCTTCTTTATCCATTCATCTTGACAGAACTGCAGACAACGATTGAACCTCTCTGCTTTGCCCCATGATGCTGGCTTACAGGAATATAACTGGCATGTAGATGGACACATATGTTGGTTTAGTTCAGTCGCTCAGTTGTGTCTGACTTTTTGTGACCCTATGAATCGCAGCATGCCAGGCCTCCCTGTCCATCACCAACTCGTGGAGTTCACTCAGACTTGTGTCCATTGAGTCAGTGATGTCATCCAGCCATCTCATCCTCTGTCGTCCCCTTCTCCTCCTGCCCCTAATCCCTCCCAGCATCAGAGTCTTTTCCAGTGAGTCAACTCTTCTTATGAGGTGGCCAAAGTACTGGAGTGTCAGCTTTAGCATCATTCCTTCCAAAGAAATCCCAGGGCTGATCTCCAGAATGGACTGGATGGATCTCCTTGCAGTCCAAGGAACTCTCAAGAGTCTTTTCCAACACCACAGTTCAAAAGCATCAATTCTTCGGTGCTCAGCCTTCTTCACAGTCCAACTCTCACATCCATACATGACCACAGCAAAAACCATAGCCTTGACTAGACTTGCTTTTAAATATGCTATCTAGGTTGGTCATAACTTTTCTTCCAAGGAGTAAGCATCTTTTAATTTCATGGCTGCAATCAACATCTGCAGTGATTTTGGAGCCCCCCAAAATAAAGTCTGACACTGTTTCCACTGTTTCCCCATCTATTTCCCATGAAGTGATGGGACCGGGTGCCGTGATCTTAGTTTTCTGAATGCTGAACTTTAAGCCAACTCTTTCATTCTCCACTTTCACTTTCATCAAGAGGCTTTTTAGTTCCTCTTCACTTTCTGCCATAAGGGTGGTGTCATCTGCATATCTGAGATTATTGATATTTCTCCCAACAATCTTGATTCCAGCTTGTGTTTCTTCCAGTCCAGTGTTTCTCATGATGTACTCTG
Organism: Madoqua kirkii; assembly: GCA_006408675.1. NCBI lineage: Eukaryota > Metazoa > Chordata > Mammalia > Artiodactyla > Bovidae > Madoqua > Madoqua kirkii. The sequence continues at coordinate 282 of SJYC01050653.1, read as the reverse complement.
CACAGAAGTTAAATAAGCAGGGTGACAATATACAGCCTTGACATACTCCTTTTCCTATTTGGAAGCAGTCTGTTGTTCTGTGTCCAGTTCTAACTGTTGCTTCCTGACCTGCATACAGAGTTCTCAAGAGACAGGTCAGGTGGTCTGGTATTACCATCTCTTTCAGAATTTTCCACAGTTTATTGTGATCCAAACAGTCAAAGGCTTTGGCATAGTCAAGTAAGCGGAAGTAGATGTTTTTCTGGAACTCTCTTGCTTTTTCCATGATCCAGCGGATGTTGG